>WBMZ01009949.1:0-118332 GCA_013400975.1 Atrichornis clamosus
TCCCGGCCGCCTCGCTGTGCCCGAGCACGGCGGGGGCCGCGGCTCGGCCCGTCCGGCCGGCTGGGCCGTGCGGCGCTCGGGGAGGGCTGAGCCCGCGGCCCCTTCTCTCTGCAGGGACGCTCGATCGACAGCAGCTCCCGAAGGTTTATTCGTGTGGCAGCGGGCGCCAGCCGGGACACCCGAGGGAACCGCCGCTGCCGGGGCTGCCCTGGCTGCTGGTACACGAGGAGAGGCCGGTTCGGGCCGGGAGGATCCCGGTGCGGTGATGGGAGCGCTGATCTGAGCTCTGCGAGAGACCCCCGGGTGCGGAGGTGAACCCGCATTCCCCAGCTGAGGACGAGGAGGAATAAACCAGAGCAGATCCGGTTCCGTCCCACGGGAGCGCTCCTGGCAGGGTAATGATTTCGTGTTCCTCTTGTTTATTCCCTTGATGAAGCAAGTTTTGTAGGAGCATGAAGGGAAGCGGCAGAGCTGGCTGGGAGGTGGTGGGTACTTTGTGCATCCCACAAAGGCAGCGCTGCTGGGGGCTCTCGGTACCAACACCAGGGCTTTGTGCCCGAGCTGGAGCCCCCCGCACCCACCACGGTCCTGCACACATCCTCTCGCCTTGTTCTGTGTCAAAGCTGGACCGGCCACAGCCACGTTGTCCACACACACTGGAATTGTGTGTGGTTTTTGTTTGTGCCTCATGGTTCTCATTTGGAGCGCTGCGGTGGGTTTGGCCCTGTAAATGCTACACCGTGTGTGGCTGGAAGGGGCCAATTCCTGGGGTTGGAAGTAACTGCATGTGATCCAGAGAGAAATTATTAAGGTTAAATTTAAAATTAGGTTTCACTGTGTCAGCTGTTTTCCCTGCGAAGGTGTTCTGGAATAGCATCTTATTGCTGGAAAGAAAACCTTATCCTTATTTCCAGCCTAGCCATGCTAACATTCCCCTTACCC
Source organism: Atrichornis clamosus (assembly GCA_013400975.1). Classification (NCBI taxonomy): domain Eukaryota; kingdom Metazoa; phylum Chordata; class Aves; order Passeriformes; family Menuridae; genus Atrichornis; species Atrichornis clamosus. Next base: position 943 of record WBMZ01009949.1, read on the forward strand.
ACGTATGTCAGAACAGAGCGTCAGTGGGTTCTTTTTGCATGGCTTGCGTCATCTTCCTGAGAATTAAAAAACTAAACCGGGCTTGAAATGAAAACCAGGATGTGACTGCCTGGGCCTGCACTGGGCGTTTGAGGTGTGGGTGTTCACAGGGGTCATTAGCAGTGCTGTGGTGGCACATCTTGTGCCCGTGGAGAGCGGATTGTTCAGGTCTGACGTGCTCGTCTGTCACCAGGAGTTTAGGGAGCCTCGTGGTGCAGGAGGGAGAACTGGGAGCCAGTTCCTGTTGGCTTTCCAGGCTGGCTCTGGGTATCTCCCGGCAGCCGAGCTCTGGGTGGCTCAGGGCCCCAGGACGTGGATTTTACGAGCCTGGAGTGCCCTGTGCTCGAGGGCCTGGGGTTGTGTTGTTGTGCACGTGCAGGAACTGGGCTCTCTCAGGATCCTTTGTGCTCCTTCCTGATCAGCTGCAGCACACAATGCCCGAGTGCTCCGGCCCTCACGGCTGTCCCGGGTTTATTTCTGATTCCTGGTTGTAGCTTGGTGCCTTGGAGGAGCGAGGATGGCTCAGGAGACAAACCAGACCCAGGTGCCTCTGCTGTGTACCACGGGCTGCGGGTTCTATGGCAGCCCCCGGACCAACGGGATGTGCTCCGTGTGCTATAAGGAGTTCCTGCAGAGACAGCAGAGCAGTGACCGGATAAGCCCTCCAGGTAGAGGATGTTTTTCTTGAAATCTGTCTTAAATGGGTGTTTGGATGCAAACTGTGTTCAGCAACTGGGATAGAGCATGGCACTGGTACCTGGCCACCAGCAGATTTACCCCCTCCTAAAAAAATCATCTTTCCATGGATACCCAAGGCTCTGAGCCCTTGGGGACTTCTGTTCCCTGTCAAGGGGGCAGTTGTTTTCTTCCCAGTCTCACCAGTTTGTGAAGCCCCATCCCAGTCAGCACCTTCCAGTGAACTGTAAAACTTCATTTGTGCTAATGGTGATCCCAGTTTTTGCCTATTTCCTGCTCCCTGAGTTATGTGCTGGGAACCGTGACAGAGCCCCACAATGAAATTCTGTTTGGCCTATTTGTATAATTTGTATAATTTTCTTATGTTAACAGCATTGATAACCAAATGCCATGACCTAGAAGGTTTGTTTCCTGCAGTTGGGATGTCCCCAAGCTGGGAGCATGGGAAGGATGCTCTCTGCATCATGAGCAGGGCTTTCTTCTGCTGGGGGTTTGTGGAGATGCTCCATGTACAGACTTTGCAGTGAGAAATGCCTTCGAGAGCTCTTCCACAGTTTATTCCTGAGGGTAATCATGGCTTTCCTTGAATGACCCACACAAAATATGCTCAGGAACATGACTTTCTCTGGCAAAGGGTTTTCCTAAGACCCCAACTTAAATCCTCAGCTGACACAAACCAATGTGCTTGTTGAAGTTGGTTCCTTTCAGCAGATGAGGATCTGGTTCTTACACCTTGCAGAAGTTGCAAAGTGACATTGGGTCCAAGATCCAGACAGCTCTGGTGTGTTATCCTCACAGAGCCCTATGCACAAATTTGGAGGGGAGAGTGTAGGAACAGGGATATGGGACATAACCGAACAGGGGTGTGCCTTCCCAGCTCCAGTAGGGAACAGGAGCTTAAATCCTGCTGGAAGTGCTCATCCTGCTTTCTCCTTTGCTGTCAAGCACCTGAGGAAGTCGCTGACACTTTTCAAAGACTTTACCAAGCCTGCTCTTGTCTCGTAGCACCCAGTGGTCCCAGCAGCAGCCCCGTGGCTCCTGAAGCAATCCCAGGGCAGCGCACGGAGGGAGACTCCACACCCGAGGATGCGAAAGCCAGGTAGGGGCAGAGTCTGGAGGGGAGGGGATCTACAGCTCTGGGACACAAGGGACAGGCTGTCATCCTTCACGTGGCCAATCTGTAAATGGATTGGATCAAACTCTGCATTGTGACCCTGGTTTATTTGGCAGATTGAGGTGTCCCTGATGATGATGATGACAGATGTGTAAAGTGAGGTACCAGAGAGTTGGTAGTAAATTGAGTGGTATTTTGGTTCTCTTGGAGCTGGTGCACCTTGTTTGTCACTGGCTCTGTTCAACTGTTCAGTTTCTACTCAATCCCAAACTGTGGGATTTTTGGGGTTGTCCTGTGCAGGTCCAGGAGCTGGACTTTGAAAGGACCCACAGGGATCATCAACTCAGGATATTCTGTGATTATAAGTGAAAGCACCTGGTGATAATCCAGTCTGGAAGCTGTGACAGCAGGATTAGAGGCCTTGGGCATGTTTGATGGGAAGGAGGACAGAGCTGCACTGAGCTCTGCCATCACATTACAGTCCTGACTCATAACTCTCTTTCCCTGCCCCTGGACTTGTTTGGCTCTTGCCTTGGCTTCGAGATATAACTGGGTGGAAAAGGAAACTGAGATCATCACAGATTCATTCCATTTAAAGAACTTTGATCCCAGATCTCAAGGGGAATTGACCTGCTGTACTCCTGACCTACTTTTGAATATAAGGAAATTAACTTTATGGGCTGAAGTTCTCTCCCACATAACTGTCCATCAAAAGAAAATACTTCTGTTTTCTCTTTTTGTTTGTTTGCTGCAAATGCTCCCAGTGCTCAGACTCCTGTGACCCATCAGATGACGGCCATGAGCATATCCAGAGAGGAAACCAGCAACGAGACAGAGGAATTCAGCAAGACAGAAGAAGCCTCATCAGCTTCTTCCTCATCAGGTAGGGTGGCTGGTGTGGCCTTTGCACGGGTCTGAGTGACACCGAGCTCAGGAGTCCACTGGAGCAGCAGGGACAGCTGCTGACCCCAGGGTGTGTTCCCTTCTGGCAGTAAAGGCACACCTGGCCTGAGAGCTGAGGAGGAAACACTTGTTTTGGAGACAGGGAGGAGAGCAAATGCTGTGCCCGAGGGCAGGCCCATCGAGATTGCTCTGTGGGCTGAGGAGCTGCCAACCCTCACTGGCTGGCAGGAGGATAATCTTCCATGACGCCTCTCCGGTGAATGGCAGCGAGCCCGGAGCGTCCCACAGCCTGAGGCGGCGGCTGCTGGCGGCAGTCCCCTGCCAGCTCTCGGGACTGCCAGCTCTCGAGGGGGAGGAAGGGAGACGGATCCACCCGAGTCTTGGGAGAGAGGAGTCACGTTTGTGACGGTGCCCGGGGGCAGTGGAGCCCAGTTGGTGTCACCCCGTGTGATGGGGGCACCTGTCGCTCGGGGGTGTTTGCACAGTGGGTGTCCTGACGTGATGGAGGAGCACGAGAGTCATTGCCCAGCATGGCACATGCTCCCGTTGATGCCATAAGCAGGTGATCCTGCATACAGACACCCTCCTTTGCTCAGCTGACAGCTTGCTTGCATTGAAAGCTAAAAAAACCCCAAGAGCTGTTGGTTGCTAAAAACCCAGGCTCTAGTCACCACAAGACTGGGCATTTTGTGTTTGGTAATCCCTTGCCTTCAAGCCCGGGAGAATTTACAACAGGCAGGTGAGAGACTGTGGTGAAAAAGAGGCCTGGGAGAGCCTGCCCCTTTGTTCTGACTGTGTGGTTTTTAAGGAGGCTGTTTAGGGTCAGCTCCACAAAGCTGTCTCTATTTTGTCTCCTCAGAGCAGCCTGCACCGCAGGTGCTCCATCGAACAGTAAGAGCTCCTCCCTCCTGTTGACTTCTCTAACCTGCTTAGGTACTGGAGGAAATCCTGCTAAGCATCAGTGACCTTTAACAATCTGGCTTTCAGAGCTCAGTTTTCCCTTTGGTAGATTAGAGGCAGTGATGGATATCTGTGTAAAGCATTCTGAGACCTACATATGGGGAACACTTACATAAGAGTCAGCAAAAATAATTAGTAGTACTTACAAGGGGTTAATTTTTTTTTTCCCTGGAAAGATTAACTGTGGGCTCAGCTGACAGCTGTGTTGCTGCACAGCAGCTGAGCTGTAGTGACTATCCAGTGTCCAGTGGCCACTCCAGCCTTGGATTTGAGGCTTTTGAAACAGAGAGAAAACATGAGGCTGTGTGAGGTGGAGATCTCCAAGGAACAAGGCAAATCTCCCAGGTTGGGGTATGTCAGCCAGGGCAACATGCACATGGAGAGTTGTTAGAGCCTCAAGTAGCCCCTGTAATAAAATGAGTGTTTGGTTTATCAGGAACACAGCAAAACTCTTGCCTCTGTTTCAGGTACCCTGCTTGAGATATCCCAGAACACGGCTGAGGGCAAGACAGCTTCAGAAAAACCGAAACCGAAGAAGAACCGCTGCTTCACCTGCCGGAAGAAGATTGGGCTGACTGGTAAGTTCTGTCTCTGGGAAAACTTGCCTGTGGCCTGAACAGCCCACTGTGAGAGCCCTGCAAGCAGATCTGCTTGTGCTGTGGTGCTGCTGGGTTTAGAGGGTCAGTGGCTGGAGCTTCCCCCAAATCCATGCATGAACTGTAGTGCTGCAGGGGAGGAAGGAGGCAGGGGACGTGCGACAGCACCGGCTGAGGCAGCAGCCTGGGGAACATCCCACTCACTGCCAGGGTCCTGGCAGCCCTTGGAAGCAGGATTGCAGAACTGGATGTGGCAGCACCTCTCGGGTTGTTTCTGCTGCTTGGCAAAAGCTGCTGTAGAGAAAGGCAGAGCTCGCAGTGGATCAGAATCTGCTCCCAGTCGGGTCTGCAGTAAAGCTTTCGTAACAGTGACATGAACTGAGTTAGACCCAAATGGAAAATCCCTCTCCAAGACTCATCCCATTTATTAATGCTGCTTGATTTCCACTGTTAGCTTCCTGAGAGCAGGATGACTCTCAGCATGCAGCCTGTAAAGCTGGAGAGAGAAGTGCTGGGATGGTGTCAGGTCACTGCTATCAATGGGAAAACTGCCCCTGGAAAGTGAAGCAATTAATTTGGCTGTGGTTTGTTAGTAAAAACATCATTCCCCTAAATTATCTCTGGCATTTAGTGCTTCTCTGGAAAAAGCTAACTCTGGAGTTGTGCAGATCTTGCTGTTCTGGCAGAGCACTCATTTCTGTAGCCTCCTTGGTGCATCCAGCAGCCAGGGACTGGCTGTTTTCATGGATATAAGAGGCTTTGACAAAGTCTGGACTGGAAAGTTTGTACCCAACCTTGCCTGGAGATCCAAGGGTGCTGTCCTAGGATAGGGGTGGGTTTATAAACCTGGAACTGAGCAGGGTACTCTTTGCCCAGCCTTCAGGTTGCAGAGAGCATTATTTTCCTGGATGTTTCTTTAAGAGCTTTAAACTCTGAGAAGTTTCCTTCTTTAGGATTCAATTTGCAGAAAATGCTGTGTTAATTCAGAGCATTTAAGATAAAATGGGTTTTCTCAATCAGGAGTAAACTGGCACCCTGGAGCAAGGTGTTTGTGGGCTTTACAGTCTGTAGTTGGAAAGATGTGATTCCCTGCCAGAAAGATTTTCTGCTGTCCTGCAGCACACCTTGCTTGCTTCCTGCCTCAGTTTCCCAGTGTGCTGTGCTAATGGTAGCACTCTGAGCATTGTCCCTGAGTGAAGTGACTAAATTAGGAATTTTGAAGCCTAGATAGCTCAAACATGATCCTAACACAGTGACAGTTCCAGTGCTTGCTGCTGGTCAGTCCAGACGCTGCTGCATCACCCTGGGGAGCTGGAGTGGCTCGGAGGGCTCAGCTCCAGCTCGGGCTGCCCGGGGAGCCTGGTCTGGATTAGCAGTCTGGCACTGTGCAGTGCCTGGCATGTCCCTTGTCCCCGGGGAACACGGGGAGCAGCTGCTCTGGGAGCATTTCCCACTGCGTGACAGCTGGGGCTGCCTGGAGCATGCGGAGCTGCTGAGCCAGAGGAGAGCAAAGAGCCACCCATGGTCTTCCCCCACAATGAGTCCCTTTGGCCTGTGGGGGACAGCGGCCCCCTCCCTCCTCTGCCACTCTTGTCTGCATTGGTGGTGTTTCCTGGCGTGGCAGGAAGGAGTGAGGCCCTGCCGCCTTCCTGCCCAGCTGGATGGGGCCTGATGTGGCTTTGTCCCTGTTCTTCCTCCCCTCAGGCTTCGACTGCCGCTGCGGGAACCTGTTCTGTGCCATTCACCGGTACTCCGACATGCACGCCTGCCCCTACGACTACAAGGCAGAGGCTGCCGAGAAGATCCGTAAGGAAAACCCCATTGTCATTGCTGAGAAGATCCAGAAGTTGTGAAGGGGTCTGAGCAGCTCGAACTGCAGCCAGGCAGCCTGGTGCTCCTCCCCTTCCTCCCGGCCTTCCTCCTCCTCCTTCCAGCCCCTGCGGCGGTGCGAGGGTGACTCCGGCAGCGCACACGAACCGGCACCTGGACATGGGGACTCCTCGCACCTCTTTGGCAGTCAGTTGGTATTCCTTCTCTCCCTTCCTGCCTGTCCGACAGCCACAGCTCTGCTGATGTGTTCTGAACCAGCTTCCCAAAGGAAAAGGGACTGTCCTGCCCCGCTGCTCCAGTGCTGAGACCTTTGGACTTGCCTCTTGCTGGGCGGTTTGCACGGCGTGAGTGGCTGGACTCTGCCGGGCAGCCTTTCCCTTCTGGCATGTCCGAGTCCTGTGAACCACCCGGGACCTGTGGCCGAAGTTCCTGAGCAGCCACTGGACTCTGTTCCCTCTGCCCCATCACCTGTAAACCCGGGAGCTGGGGGATCCTGGCAGCCAGGCTGCCGTCTGCTCCCTGGGAGGTGTTTGCTCTCAGATGAGAAAAGTTGTTTCCGTAGTTCCAAGGCCCCATATCCCCCTCCCTGCCCTCTGTCATGCCGCTGGAGAAGCACCACGGGGATTGAGCAGTGGTGCTGGCACAGGGAAGTTATATTGTGGCTTGAAGTGATGTGAGCAGGGCAGGACCTTCAGCGAGGTTCTGCTTGCTGCCTTGTGCCTCTCTCCGCAGTGAGGGAGCCAGGGACACCCCTGCTCCAGCCTCCTGCTTCAGCACCCTGGATAACCCCGGCCACTTCCCCAGCGAGGTGTGTGTCCCTCAGCGCTGCCTGTGCCTCCTCTCTCCCCTCTCTCCTTTCTTTTCTCTCCCTCTTCCCTTCCTCCTCTCCCCTCTCTCCTCTCTCCCTGCCTTCTGCCTTACATGAGTCACTCTCATCAGGGTTGTGCACAAAGCTCAGGTCCCCACACCTCTGCTTCTGGACCTGTCCCTGCACCCAGTGACAGTGGGGTCCCCTCCTCCCATGTGGGCCATGCTGGCATCAGGGAGAGCTTGGGGAGCCCACCCATCTGCTCTCTTCCACCTCCTCCCTCCCTGTGGCATGAGAGGCAGGGCCAGTTGCCCAGGACATGCTCCAGGACCTGGACACAGGGAACTGGGGCACAGGGAAAGTCACGAGGAGGGTCCCAGGGTGCCCAGAAGTGCAGGGGGGTGCTCAGAAACACCCCTGGAGAGGCCTGGGGAGCAGGAAGAGGTGCTTGGAGGGCTCTGGGTCTGCTGAGAGCCTCGTAGAATTCCCTGCGGTGCTGGAAGGCCCAGGGAGGGCTGTGGGATGCAAGGGAAGGCAGAAGGAGAACTTTGGGGTACAGTGAACATGCTCAGAGGCCTCAAGCATCCCAAAAGGCACCTGGAAGGCTCTGGGGATGCACACACTCGCACACAAATGAAGGGGGGTGTAGGAAAAGCCAAATGCCAGCCCAGTATCACTCCAGAAAGAGCACGTGGAGGGCTCTGGGGCTGTTGGGAAGACCCAGGGCTCAGGGATGCAGCGCAAGGCAGGCAACGGCTCCTGGGGCACAGCGACAGCCACTTCCACATCTAGGGGATTCCTGGGAACACCAGGAGCAGGGTTGTGGCTGTGGGACTCTGTCTCTCACGAGCAGAGAATCCCAGATGTGTCCCGGGGGACAAGCAGCAGCCTCTGTCCCACTGCTGGCCATCCCACGCTTTGGAAGCGTTTCCCTCGGCACTGGAGAGCAGAGCTGCGGGGCCCACAGCATCCGGGGGAGATCACGGCAGCTCCTTCCTTCCAAGTGCTGTTTTTCTGCCCTGCTTGTGGCAATTCTGCCCCGGTGCTGGTGGGGGGATCCTTCCAAGTGGTTTTTCCAATCTGATCCAGCCAAAGCAGTGTGTGCTCTGTGCCAGCTGCCATTGTATGGTGTTACTGGGAGCATCCCAGACTCCCCAACTGATGCAACCCCCCACTCCAGCACAGAGAGGAGTGAGGCTGCCTCTTGCTAGCCTTTTCCTCAGGTTTTTCCTCCTGGCTAACATTGACATTATGTCCGGAGCACGCGAGTGGCTGCACGTGTTACCCCTGGACAGATCTGGGCTGTCGGCGTGGAGCTGGTGCGTGGCCAGGCTGGATTTGTCATTGAGCTTTGGACTGAGGATGATCCCGTGCTCTCAGGGGAAGCAGGAATTGCAGCCACCAGCCCCGAGGAAGTGCAGCAGCTCCCATGGATCTGTCGGGAAAGCCCACAGCCACCTGCTTCTCCACCACTGCCCTTTTCCCTGTTCCTTCCTCCCTGTCCATGAGTGTAAATACAACACAGTCTAGTTTGCTTGGATGCTGTGGGTGCTGTGTTACAGGCAGGGATGTCCTGTGTGGGCACCTCAGCTCTGGGCTCTTTTGGGGTGGCTGTGAGGCTCTGTGCCTCAGTTTCCCTGTGGATAATCATTAACAGTACCTGGTGCTGGTGGGGGTTTGGAGCGCCCCATTTCTGGACCCCCGGGATTTCACCCCTGCCTGGGGGTTGGACTAGGGGATGTCCAGGTCACTTCAACCCTGAGGTCTCTCAGTCTGGGATTCTTCCGCTCTGGCCCAGTAGGAAGCCCTGGCTGGGGTTTGAGGGTCGGTACCCCAGGCTCTGAGGTTCTCCAGGTTCCCTCTTGGCATGGCACTACTGTCATGTCTGTGGGGCTGGAGCAGGGCCCCCGCAGGACAGGGAAGGGAGTTTGGGACCAGCCCCAAACCCTCCCCTCCTCCCCATATCCATTGGGGGGGCATCTGGGCCGTGTTTGGCATCAGGAGTGACTTCAGCAAGGGTTTGGACACTGTCTCTCATGACATCCTGGTAGGTGAGCTCAGGAAATGTGGGATAGATGGACGGTGGGGGGAGGCCTGGCTGAATAGCAGAGCTCAGAGAGCCCTGATCAGCTCAGCAGAATCCGTTTGGAAACCCATGATCAGCACCATCCCCAGGGATCAATACTGGGTCCAGCCTTGTTATCAACCCATTGACAAAGGGATAGAATGGACACTGAGCAGGTTTGGTGATGATGCAGAACTGGGGGAGTGGCTGATTCACCTGGAGGCTGTGCTGCCATTCAGAGGGACCTTGAGAGGGTGAGAGTCGGGCGGAGAGAAACCTAACAAGGTTCAGCAAGGGCAAGTGTAGGGTCCTGCACCTGGGGAGGGATAACCCCAGGTGCCAGCACAGGTTGGGGTGACCCACTAGAGAGGGCTCTGCTGAGAAGGACCTGGGGGTCCTGGTGGATGACAAGCTGTTCCTGAGCCAGGGGAGTGTCCTGGGGCCAGGGGGCACCATGGGATCCTGGGGTGCATCGGGAAGATTGTGGCCAGCAGGGCAGGGGGTGGTCCTGCCCCTCGGCCCTGGTGAGGCACATCTGGAGTGCTGTGTCCAGTTCTGACTCCACGGTTCAAGAGAGACAAGGAGCTACTGGAGAGGGTCCAGCAGAGGGTCACAAAGATGATTTGGGGTCTCCTCTGATGAGGAGAGACTGTGGGAGCTGGGCCTGATTAGTCTGAAGAAGCCTGAGAAGGGATCCCATCAATCCATACAAGTATCTCCAAGGGGTGTCAGAGGATGGTGCCAGACTCCTTTCAGTGGTGCCCAGTGACAGGACGAGGAGCAATGGCCATAAACTGAAATACAAGTTCCCCCCCCAACACGAGGAAGAAGTTCTATGAGGGTGGCAGAGCACTGGAACAGCTGCCCAGGGAGGGGGTGGAGCCTCCCTCTCTGGACACATTCCAAACTCACGTGCTCCGGGTGACCCTGCCTTGGCAGGGGTGTTGGACTGGATAATCTCCCTTCCAACCCTGTTTGGGATACAGTGGCTGGGGAGGGGCCGGGCCGTGTCCCCGCCATGAGGCCCCAGGGCAACGGCGCCGTTCCCATGGCAACGGGCGCGGGACGATGGCGTCACTTCCGGCCGGGGCGGGGCCAACACCGCCCCCGCCTGGGAGGCCGCAGCGGCCGCGGGGCCTCGGGCAGCGCCGAGCGGGGCCGGGAGGCCCGGGCGGGCCGGGAGAATGTACAGGTACCGGGCAGGGAGGGGGTGCACGGGGCGGGGGGCTATGGGGACACCCGCCGCGGAGGGGGTGGGGCCTACAGCTATCGGGGGGATCCCGCCGTCCCACGGCGGTGAGGGCGGGAGGGGAGCGGTCAGTGAAGGAGGGGTAACGGTCAGTGTGTGTTAGTGGGGGGTCCCACAGCGCGGTCAGGGCGGGGGGAAGGCCCACGGCAGCCGAGGGGGGGCCACGCTGGTCAGTGTGGTGGGGACACAGTGGTCAGCGTGTGTTTGGGGGGACCCACGCGGGTCAGTGGCGGTGTGGGAATCCCCAGCAGCCGTTGGGACGGAAGAAGCCGAGGCCGCTCAGTGTTGGGGGGGGGAGACCGGACGGGGTTGAGGTGTTCGGAGTTGGGAGAGGCTCACGGTGGGCGGAGGAGTCCCACAGCAGGAAGTGGGGGGAGGGAGGGCACTGCGGGGGGCCCATGCGGGTCAGTGTGTGTTTGTGGGGGTCCCCCAACAATCTGGGAGGGTGAGAGGCTCACGGTGGTCAGTGTGGGCGGGGGGGGGCCCATGCGTGTCAATGGGCTGTGAGGGGGAACACACACAGTGGTCCGGGAGGGGTCCCACCAGTCCGTGTGTGTTTGGGGGGTCCTCCAGAGATCAGTGAGGGGATTGAGGCCCATAGCAGTGGGGGCCGTCCACACAGGTCAGTGGGGGGGTGGACCTCTATGCCTGTCGGCCGGGTGGGAGGGCCACGCTGGACAGTGGAGGGGGGGAGGACTCTCCTGGTCAGTGGTGGGGGTCCCACACGGGTGACATCAAGTGGCGGGAGGGAGGCCCACAGCAGGCAGGAGGGGGAAGGGCCACCCCAGTCACTGTGTGGGGGATATGGGTCCCACAGTCCCACTGCAGTCAGTGTGTGGGCAGGGGGTCCCATGCCTGTCAGTGGAGGGGTGAGCACCGACAGTCACTGGGGGGAGTCCCACACAGGTCAGGCTGTGTGAGTGTCCCACGTGGGTCAGTGGGTGGTCAGTGTGGATTCCCCCCACTCTGGCTGTGGGGTGGGTTTGGGGTCAGTGTATGTGGAGTGGGTCGGGCCCCCACGGCAGGCATGGGGTGAGGGTGGGGGCGAGCAGGGCTGCCCACTCACGGGGGTGTGTGACCCCAGTGGGTGCCTGGGTTTGGCCCAATATGTGCAAGACGCGACAGGAGTGTGACACATGGTATAAGTGGCCTATGGTGCCACCTCCCCACGTTGGACCCTGTGCAGGTGTTGTGGCCACCGGGCACCCTGATCTGCCACAGGAATGCTGGTCCCACTGGCACACCGGGTGCCAAACCCGGAAGGGATGGGGCTGCCATGTGCCAGGTGTGACACTGGCCCCGGCCCTGCTGTGGATGGTCACCCCCCGAGGGGGACTGGCTCCCACCAGGGCACAGGACGTCCCTTCCCTCCCAGTATTTCGGCATATTTCAGTGCATATCCCAGCTTCAGTGCCATATCCCTCTTCCACCCTTTCCTCCCCTTTCCCAGCCCTTCGGAAGCAGATGGAGCGAATTCCTCGGGGTGTGGGCTGGTTTGACATTCCTCAGTTCAAGCCTGTGCCCAAACTTGCAGAAAATAGTTGCTGCTTTTTTTTTTTTCTTTTTTTTTGCCCCCCTTTCTCTCCCCTTTCCCCTTTTTCTTCGGGACCTGGGCACTCCCGCACGCCTATGCCGGCGCCTGGGTGGCCCCGGGGGAGCCGTGTCCTTTGTCCCACCAGCCGTGTGGCTGTTGAGGGGGTGTGTGTGTGTGAGCCTGCGCTTGTCCTCGCCCCCTCCGCGTGGGCTGCCCGCGGGGGCTGGCGAATGTGGAAGGAGGTTTGGGTTTGGGGGGGGCTGCGTGGGCTCGGTGGGAGCTGGGAGCTGCGGGGGTGCTCGGGGTGGGGGACACTGTGTCCCTCGGCATGGGGAGGAGCACATTGGCCCCCGGCCGTGGGTCACCCGTGGGATGCAGTGGCAGAGCCCTCAGTGCCGCCTCCCTGCCCGCAGGCCCCTGCAGCCGCCGGACGGACACATGGACACGGCAGCCCCGCCGCACGCCCCGGCCCGCGCTGCACGGCCGGCGCCAGCCGTGCCCAGGGCCAGCTGAGGACGGGGCGTCCCCGGGTCGGCGTCGTTCCCGGCCTCTGTCCGATTCGGATCCTCCCTCGCTCCGGGTGCGGCCGCCTCTCGCCTCGCCGCCGTCATGAACGGGCTGTCGATCAGCCAACTCTGCTGCCTCTTCTGCTGCCCGCCCTGCCCCAGCCGCATCGCGGCCAAGCTCGCCTTCCTGCCCCCGGAGCCCACCTACGCCGTGGTGCCCGAGCCCGAGCCCGTGGGCAGCACCAGCACCGGCTCCTTGCGAGGCGCCGCGGGCCGCTGGAAGCTGCACTTGAAGGACCGGGCGGATTTCCAGTACTCCCAGCGGGAGCTGGACAACATCGAGGTGTTCGTCACCAAGAGCAGCCGCGGGAACCGCGTCGGCTGCATGTACGTCCGCTGCGTGCCGGGCGCCAGGTGAGTCACCCGCGGGCGTGCCAGCCGTGCCCCTGCGCTGCCGGGCTGCGCTGGGGCCGTGCTGGGGGGCTCCTGTCCCCTCCTCTCCCTCGGCTGAGCGTCGCTGGAGGAGCTGGCCCTGCCGCGGGGTGGGACGGGCAAGCTCGGCTCCCAGGACTGGTCTGGCTTGTGGCTGCACTGGGAATGGGGTTAAACCAGGAGCAGAGGCAAAGCCGGAGGCTGCAGGGACGTGTGGATTCCCCAGGCTGTCCTGCAGGTCCCCCAGTGTCACAGCAGTGATGTAATGCTCCATTTGTGAGCTGAGCTCTGTGTGAGGCTCTCAGGGAGTGCCTGAGGGGCTGCACTGGCTGCTCCTCCCCATCCTCAGCCCTGTGGTGACCATGGAGATGGACAACTGCCTGTGCCAGCCAGGAGAGCCTGGTTTGTTTAGTCTAATTCACAGGGACATTTGATTCCTCAAGGACAAGAGTAATGGGAGTGAAAATCAGGAAGCATTTGGACACTTCCTACCAATGGTCACCCCCATGGGTCCATGAACTGGGAAGCTGGAGAGGGGCAGCCCGGAGTGTGGGACTGAGAGCTCCTCCTGCTGCTGGTGTCTGGGCATGAGGGGACAGGAAGGGGCTCAGCAGCTGCTCCCTGAGCAGTGGCACAGTTTGGGGGTTCAGGTGTAGAGGGAGGCCAGGTCACCCCAGCTGACCCTGTTGCAGTATCTTCCCAGGAACAACATGTTCCTAGGGACTGGTATCCCAGGCTGCAGGGCTGGAGGGGAGAACCTGGGCTAGGGGGGAACAGACCTCCCAAACCGTGGGACATCAGGTCCTGCTGACTGTCTGACCTCCCCGCAGCTCATCCTGTCACTGACTTCCAGCTGGGGCTTCCTGGGCATCCAGGCCAGGATTGGAGGCTCAGCTTGGCCACAGGACCCCTCAGACCAGCTACAGGGGCTCAGGGGGGAGTGGGTCCTGCTCCCTCCCTCTGGCAGAAGGGAGTCAAGCTTCTGTCAATCTGCTATTAGTGTTAATTTTTATGATTAACATTGTTTTTCCCCTTATGGTGGAAATTTCTTGTGCCTTGTCACTCCCACAATTCACTTCTCTCTCAGCATCTGGTGTCTTGCCAGGCTCAGGAGAGAAAAAAACCCGCTGTCAGAATTCTTACTTGAAATCCCCATTGGGCAAACAGCCCCAAATCCTGAGCTTTTTACCAAAAATAGACTCAAAAACTTGAACAGAATCATCATCCTGCCTTCAGGCTGCCTGTTCCTGCTGGGAGTGAGCCCCTGGGCCCGGCAGCAGGAAGGTCTGGGTGTCCCTGGTGGTGTCACAAGGACCCTCCTTGGTGGCCAGAGGTGTGTTGGCCCTTGTGTCCTGGGGTTTGGTTTTTGGCCTCCAAGGCAGGCGTCATGGCTGGCGCTGCCCGGGGATGTCGGTGCCCTCGCTGCAGCAGGGCCCACAGTTAATGCTCCATACCCGTGTCCTGGTGCCGCAGGTACACGGTGCTCTTCTCCCACGGCAACGCCGTGGACCTGGGGCAGATGAGCAGCTTCTACATCGGGCTGGGCACCCGCATCAACTGCAACATCTTCTCCTACGACTACTCGGGCTACGGCGTGAGCACGGGCAAGCCGTCGGAGAGGAACCTCTACTCTGACATCGACGCCGCGTGGCAGGCGCTGCGGACACGGTGAGCAGGGCAGGGCAGGGGGCACGGCCGTGCTGCCCTCAGGAAAACCCTGTGCTCCAGCAGTCTGGAAAACAGGAAATCTCCCAGAAAGAGAGCCACTTGTAACAGGAAGGGGCGGTTGAAAAGCTGCAGGGGGAGCAGCTGGGGGATCTGAGGGGCAGGGATGCTGCGGGGCATGACCTTGGCACAAGCTGTGCTCGCTGGCTCACTGTGCCAGGCTCAGCCCTGGTTCCTCTGCCAGGTTTGGGGTGCAGCCCTGTGCCAGGCTCTGCCTCCTCTTCCCTGCCTGCAGCTGGGCCTGGCTCGCAGTGTGACCCAGGGCTGGGGGCTGCCACACATGGCTGCAATCCGGGGTCTGTGAACCTCCCATAACCCTGCCTTGGTGAGGGAGAGCCTTGACACCTCCCACAACTCACTTTTCAACTCAGCTCCAGCTGCTCCCTGGTCCTTTGGGGGTGCAGGGAACTGGCCTGGGCCCAGCCATGAGGGGGAAGGCCAGGGGGGGCAGACCCTGCCGGGAGCCTTGTGGGTGCTGTGGCCAGAGCAGGGTGACCCTTGAGCTCTATGTCATGGTGATGTGACCCAGGTGCCTGGACACTGACCTGCTGTGTCCTGTCCCAGGTACGGGATCAGCCCGGAGAACATCATTTTGTACGGCCAGAGCATTGGCACGGTGCCCACGGTCGACCTGGCCTCCCGCTACGAGTGCGCGGCCATCGTGCTGCACTCCCCGCTCACCTCCGGCATGCGCGTCGCCTTCCCCGACACCAAGAAGACCTACTGGTTCGATGCCTTCCCCAAGTGAGTGTCCCGAGCACGAGGAACGGGGGTCTGCAGGGGCAGTGCCTGGGCCAGCTGTGGCTGCAGCCAGGCTCCTGACCTGTGAAAGGCTTCTCGCCCTGCATTGGGTGCCCTCGGGGTCGTAACCCTGCCTGGGGTCACCGTGCCCCCTCCTGAAGGCTGTGCCATGTGTGCGTTCCAGTCCCCTGCTGGCATCACCTCCTGGGCACCCTGTCCCAATGTCTTTGCCCGCCAACTTTGGGGCTTTGCTGCTGGCCACTTGTCAGATGTCACAAGCCCTGCGGGTCCCTGGGGCCCCTCTCTCCCGCAAGAGTAATTCCTTGGGGATTTTCCTGCTTTGCAGACAGCAGGAGCAATGCTGAGGGGATGAGCTCTTCCTTCACCTCTCCCTTGCAGGCAGGCCAGCGGGGCCCAGGAGACAGTCCCCGAGCCGGAAGCTGTGGCTGGGAGCCACCAGCCCACGCTCTGTGTCCCGATGGCCTTGTGTGGCCTTTGGGGCTGGGCTGGGAACAGCCGTGCTTCCCTTCCTCGGAGCCTGGCTGGGCTGATCCCAACAGGGGAGGGCTGTCCTGCACCAGTTCCCATCAGCCCTGCCGAGGTCCCACAGGGATGTTGTCACTGCTGTCTGCTCCTTGTCTATCACACGGGGGCAGATCTTTTCCTTGGCAGAAACTCCACGTCCCTCCCTGTCCCTGTGCTCTGCCATGATCAAAGAGCATTTCCTGGTTGGGGGCAGGAGGAGTGGGGGTGTCACATTCCCTGTGCTTACCCCCCTCTCTCTCTCCTCTCTTCCCCATCCACCCTCTTGGCAGCATCGAGAAGATCTCCAAAATCACCTCTCCTGTCCTCATCATCCACGGCACGGAGGATGAAGTCATCGACTTCTCCCATGGTCTGGCGCTCTTCGAGCGCTGCCCCAAGGCCGTGGAGCCGCTGTGGGTGGACGGGGCCGGGCACAATGACATTGAACTCTACAGCCAGTACCTCGAGCGCCTTCGGAAATTCATCTCCCAGGAGCTGGCCAGCCAACGCAACTAGCCGGGGGGACAGGCTGGGGGGTTCTGCTTGTTTCTCCAGTTCTCCCAGTATCTCTCCCTAGTCCTTGCTGCTGGAGCTGTAATGAGTTTGTTCATCCTTGGCTCCAGGCTCGGGAGAGGGCAGGAGGCCCTGGAATGCACAGTGTTTCCTCTCGGATGCAAGCACAGCTCTCCTCCCTGCTGGTGCCAGCCCCGGCGCTGCTGGCACCACCGGCTCGGCTGGCCAGAGATGGCAGCTCCCTCCTTGCCCCTTCCCCAGAGACATGAGCCCACCCTCCGATGGTGGATCCTTGGCTTCAGATGTGTCCTCGTCTCCTCTCCCAAACCGGCGAAGTCCCGAGTCCCTCCCGGCCGCTCTGCTGCTCTGACCATAGCAATAAGGCGAGTTGGAGAGGGGCTGGGGCCTGGCCCCCTCCCCGCTGTCCCTGTGGGCGGCACAGAGGAGGTGGCAGTTCCCTCTCTCCACGGAGCTTTCCCAGGACCAGCGCTGGTGGTGCCCGGTGTTCGCCCCCCGGCTGGGGCAGAGCCGTGTCCCCGAGGGGACAATGGGGATGCATGGAGGAGGTGCCCCCCTGCCCCACACCTCCTCCAGTCCGGCGCTGCTCAGCCTTCCCAGAGCACTCCCAGTGTTTGGGTCTCCCCTGGAAAACCTCCTCCGGACCACTCGCTTGGGGAACGGGGCGAGGGAGCCAGGCATGGAATAAAGAGCAGAGGTTTAACGTTTCACCCGTGTGTGCCCTTTCCCTGGGTACCCCTGGGGGTCCCTGCCTGTGATCCAGCCCCAGGGTGTCCAGCCCCTGGACTCTCCCACTGTCCAGCACCTCCCCTGGATTGCACTTGGTTGGATTCCCATTAATTGTCACCCTCCTCTGGGGACTGGGTGGCCCCAAAGTGCCAATGGGAGGGGAAAGATGCCCTTTTTGCCCCTGGAGCCGGGTTGCAAACGTCTATGTATCCAGTGGGACCTTGGGGACAACAAGAACCCCTTCCTGTGCCAGGTCGTGTCCCGTGTCATTAGGGGATCCCATGGGATCACGGGGGCAGAGGTGGAGGGTGGCCTCAGCGTCCTGGGAGCTGTGGGGGGCCAGGTGTTCCACAGGGGAGGGGGACGTCCCCATGGCCTGCTGTGTACCAGGGCCAGCAGTGAGGGACACAGGGTGGTCCTGGGGGGAGCAAGCTTGTTTTTGACCTGCTCCACGCCCAGCTCTGCCCCCAGCTGCATGGGGACCTCAGCGACTCTGGGGCTGCACTGGCCGTGGAGGTAAGTGCAGGGGTGTCCCACAGTGTCCCCCCACCAGCACATGGGAAATTTGCCCCATGGGAGGGCAAGGTTTGTGGGTTTTGGGTCAATGCCTGTTCTGACGCCCCTGGGAAGAGCTGTTCATTGGTGTGTTTTCCTGCCCGTGGGACATCCCTGGCCCCAACCCAAACAGCAGAGCACTGCTCTGCCCCTTCCCCTCCGTGTCCCCCCGGTGTCCCCTCCCCAACACGAGGCCCTGGGGCCCACCAGGCTCATGTGAGGAGCGATTTAATCTCCTTAGGGGCTCAGGGGCTGGGCGGGGGGGCCTTTCTGCACCCCCACACTCCCGGCACTCCAATGCACCTATTGTTTGGGGCTGGGAGCTGGGGGTGGGGCTGACATGGGGGGCGTGGGACCCCCTGCTCCCCACACGTCCCTCACCTCCCGCGGGACCACGGCAGGATGTTCCAGAGGAGATGGGGTGACCCTTCCTTGGCGCTGAGGCTGTGTGGGAGTGGAATAGGATGTGGATGTTGGGGCTCTGAGGGGCACTCCTTTTCCAGGGGGATTTTGGGGTCTAGGAGCTGGGTTGTCTGGCTTCTCCCTGAACATCCCCCCAGCCCTCCCTTCCCCAGTGTCCTTCACGCAGTGTCCGGTGGTTTGGGAGCCTTGAGCACACACGTGTGCTGGAAGCCAAAGCCGCCCAGCCGAGCTCCCTCCGGCCCCGCTGTCCCAGGGCTCCCTAATCCCGGCACAGAGACGTTCTCTGTGCACCGAGGGTATTTTTATCCTCTTACTGCTGCCTGTTTCCTGTTGAGCTGCAGATGCTTTGGGTGGCTCTGCATGGCCGGCAGGAAGGCTCGGAGCTCCTTGGGTTTGGGGGGATGTCGGGGTGGTTTGAGGTTGTATTTCCTGTGCCTCAGTTGAAAACAAAGGCAAAAGGTCAGAAAAGTTCAGCCTGATCCCGAAAGTGTAGAGCCGGCTCGTGTATGTGGGAACCCAGGGAGATGGACAGCGCTGGGTGCCACCTCCACAGTGGGGAGCTGTGGCTGGGGTCAGGGATTTTGGGTCTGGATCCGTCGCTGCTCCATCCTCACCCAGGACGAGCGGCCGGGGTGAGGAGGGATGGAGGAGCACTCGCCCCTACGAGAGCTGCAGGGGCCCCAAGGGCATGAACTGGGGGTCCTGGGCACAGCATCCCCCACCTAGGGCCAAACTAGGCCATGAGCCACTGGGACAGCACTTCTGTCCCCTCCGCTGGTGCCACAGTTTGGGGTGAGGGAAGGGAACTGGGTAGGCGACAGGCTGGGTGGGTTTGGTGCCTGGAGGGGAACTCTGCAGGGTCCTTTCCCTGGAGGGGAAAGGCAGAGCCAGGCCTTGAGTGTCCCCAAAGTCCCTCCTGCAGCTGCAGCAGAGCAGGGTCAGTGCAGGTGTCCCTCCGGTCGGTTTGAAGCCCCCAACCAGGGGGACATGGGGGCCCAGGCCGGGCATGGGGGATGTCGGGTGACAGGCCAAGAGGGGTTTAAGTCTCTTTTGGGGCATAAATGAGGCTTTTGATGGCCGGGGCCTGCGTGCCACAGTCATGAGACCCCGTTCAGAGGCCGAGCTCAGTCATGGGATCCAGGAAACTGAATTAAAGCGTCTTAAGGAGCTTTTTTCCGAGCTCTGCTCTGGTTTTCCACGTGCTTGTCATATGAACAAAGATGGTATAAAAGGGCAGAGGGGAAGAATCCCATCAGTGGTCGGGCTGGAAGAGGGAACGGCATGGGAAAAGAGATGCCAGGATGAGGGGCACAGCACAGTACTGGCTCAGGTGGAGGGAAGGGGACAGGAAAGGACAAGGAGAGGGGAGAATGCACTGGCAGCAACGCCTGGCTCTGTCCTGGCCAGTGAATGAGGCAGAGGCCTGGGGACAGCAGGGATGGTGGGAACAGGGATGGGGGCAGATCTGGGGGAGCAGAGCCCGTGTCCCCACCCCCTGAGCAGCACAGAGCTGGGAGAGCCCGACGCGCCCGCGGCCGCACCGGCGGCACCTCCCTGGTGAGACACGGCGAGGGGACATCGCGGCAGGGGGGGCAGGGGCACCCACCACCCTGGGGGGACATCCAGCACCCTGGGGGGACATCCACAACTCTGGGGGGACATCCACAACCCTGGGCGGGCACCCACAGCCCTGGGGGGCCATCCACAACCCTGGGGGGACATCCCCAACCCTGGGGCACACCCACCACCCTGAGGGGCCCTCCCCCCCCCCGGGAGGGCACCCACAACCCTGGGAGGGCACCCACCGCCCTGGGGGGACACCCACAGCCCGGGGAGGGCACCCACAGCCCGGGGGGCACACCCACCACCCTGGGGGGCCATCCACCCCCCGGGGACGGCCCCCCCCGCCCGGGGGGGACACCCACAACCCGGGGAGGTCACCCACAGCCCTGGGGGGACATCCACAACCCTGGGGCACACCCACCACCCTGAGGGGACATCCACCACCCTGGGAGGGCACCCACAACCCTGGGAGGGCACCCACCACCCTGGGGGCCACCGGCCCAGCACTGCTGGCTGGGGATGGGGACAGGGGTGGCGGGTGGTCGGTGGTGGTCCCTGAGCTGGGTTGGGAGCTTGGGCCCGGGTGGGCAAGTGTGGGATGGACTCACCCAGCTCTGCCTGTGCCCATCTGTGTGCACACAGCGCACACAGCACACACCTGTGCACACACCTGTGCACACACAGCACACACAGGTACAGGCACACACAGCTCACACCTGTGCACACACAGCACACACAGGTACAGGCACACACAGCACATCCAGCACACACCTGGGCACACACAGCACACACAGGTACAGGCACACACAGCACATACAGCACACACCTGGGCACACACAGCACATACAGCACACACCTGGGCACAGGGACCTTTGCACACAAGTTCACATCCATACACGTGTGTGTGCACATCCCTGCAGAGACCTGCACACACACAGATGTGCACTCACACAGATGTGTACACACACACAAAGATGCTGTGCACACACACAGATGTGCACACACCCTGCAGCAGCGCCACACCATCCCTGGCTGCTCCCCTCACCCCTCGGGTTCCACTCAGAGACCCCCACAGTCACCTGCACCCCCTGCACCCATTGGCACCACCGGGACGTGTGGCCCCACCGACACCTCACACCTGCCACGTCCCCAACCATCCCCAGGGGCTGGAGCATCCCCAGGGCTGTGGGTTGCACTGGGCTGGTTTTCACCTCCTGGAGACGTGGGGCTGGCTGGGGATCCTCAGCTCCTTTTGATCCCTCAGCTCCCCTGGGATCCCCTGGCTCCATGGGATACCCCAGATCCCCCAGTTCCCCCGGATAACCCAGCTGCCTGGGGTTCCCCCAGCTGCCCCAGGATCCCTTAACTCCCCAGGATCCCCCAGTTGCTCCAGGGTCCTCCAGCTCTCCAGGCTCCCTGCTCTCCCCTCACGTCTCTCCTCTGTCCGCAGGAGCTCTCGGAGGAGTGCGGGGCCGGGCCCGCTGCCCCCTGTGAGCTTCCCTTTGTCATCCTATGCCTGAGCGATGCCTGGAGGCTGGGACGGCCAAGGGAGGCCCACGGGCTGCCACAGCCCCACGGTGACAGCGCCTGGACAACACACCTGGGACCATGCACCGGGGCTGGGACCGCCCTGCAGGGCTGGAGTGTCCCCTTGGGGGGCTGGAGCATCCTGGGGGGCTGGGAGCATCCCCTTGGTGGGGAAAAGCATTGCTCTGTAGGGACCAGGGCATCCCCTTGGGACATCAGGAGCACCCTGGGGGGGATGAAGAATCCCCTTGAGGGACAGGAGCATCCTGGAGGAGGGGCTGGGGTGCATCCCCTTGGTGTGCCAGGAGCACTTGTGGAGGGCTGGAAACCCCCGTGAGGGGCTGGAGGATCCCCCAGACTGGCCAGTACCCCATGGGATGCAGCGGCCAGGCCATTGCCCCGGGATGTGGATGGGATTACGGGGTGTCACGGAGAATCCCTGTGTGGGGAGGATCTCCCATGGCCCATGGTGGGTTACATGCAGGGTGGTATCAGGATGGGGTACTGGGAGTACTGGGAATACTGGGGTGGGTGTCACCGCCCTGACCTGCGACAAGATGAGCCCACGTGAGGATGTTGTGGCAGCTCCAGGGAAGCCCCTGTTCTCCCAACTCCCTCTTTCCTTCTCCAACTTTGGAAACCCCATCCTGCACCTCATGCTGAGGCCGTGCTGCGACAATGGAGAAGTTCCCATGTGGATGCAGAGAAAATTTCCCCCACGGGTAGCAAAAACTCATCCTGGGGTGCTCAGATACAGGGATGCAGAACAAGTGGGGGTCTACAGAGGGAGGCTCCTGTCACACCAGCATCTCTGGCTGGTTCCCATTTTTTTGGCTCTTTTCTCTCCCAAAACTCGACCCCATTCACTCGGCTGTGGGTTCACGGCAGGGCAGGATCAGCTGTGGGGAGCAGAGCTGGAGGGTGGGGATGAGATTCCAGGGATAACCCCAAGCCCCAGGGCTGGATCCAGCCTCCTGCTCCAGGGAGGGAACCAGGAGCATCCCCCATGGCAGCACGCCACAGGAATCCCTCCAACGCTGCTGAGGACCTAAAATCCCCTGGAGCCACATTCCTGGATCACATTCTCATGTGGTCCTGGATGTGTGGGGGACACCCAGCATGATGGGGGGACACCCAGCATGATATGAGGCCACCGTGGCACCGGGGACAGGTCTTTGTGGCCCCCAGCACAGTGTGATGTCTCCCTGCCACAGGGGTCAGGTCCCTGTGTCACTGTCACCCAGCACAGTGTGGTGTCTCTCTCTGTCCCCCCGCCCCGCCCCCTGTCTCTCTGTTTCCCCCCCCCCCCCCAGCACCGTGTGGTCTCTCTGTGTCCCCGGGTCCCCCAGCACAGTGTGGGGTCTCGCTGTCGCCCCGTGTCCCCCCAGCATAGTGTGGGGTCTCTGTCACCCCGTGGCCCCCAGGACAGTGTGGTTTCTCTGTCACCTTGTGTCCCCCCAGCACAGGGTGGTCTCTCTCTGTCCGCCCCTGTGTCCCCTAGCGCAGTGTGGTGTCTCTCTCTGTCCCCCCGCCCCGCCCCCTGTCTCTCTGTTTCCCCCCCCCCCCCCAGCACCGTGTGGTCTCTCTGTGTCCCCGGGTCCCCCAGCACAGTGTGGGGTCTCGCTGTCGCCCCGTGTCCCCCCAGCATAGTGTGGGGTCTCTGTCACCCCGTGGCCCCCAGGACAGTGTGGTTTCTCTGTCACCTTGTGTCCCCCCAGCACAGGGTGGTCTCTCTCTGTCCGCCCCTGTGTCCCCTAGCGCAGTGTGGTGTCTCTCTCTGTCCCCCCGCCCCGCCCCCTGTCTCTCTGTTTCCCCCCCCCCCCCCAGCACCGTGTGGTCTCTCTGTGTCCCCGGGTCCCCCAGCACAGTGTGGGGTCTCGCTGTCGCCCCGTGTCCCCCCAGCATAGTGTGGGGTCTCTGTCACCCCGTGGCCCCCAGCACAGTGTGGTGTCTCTGTCACCCCATGTCCCCCAGCACAGTGTGGTCTCTCTGTGTCCCCCAGCCCCGTGTGGTGTCTCTCTGTGTCCCTGTGTCCCCCAGCTCAGTGGGGTGTCTCCCTGTCTCCCCGTGGCCCCCCAGCACAGTGTGGTGTCTCTCGGTGTCCCCCAGCACAGTGTGGTGTCGCTCTGTGTCCCCGTGTCCCCCCAGCCCAGTGTGGTGTCTCTCTGTGTCCCTGTGTCCCCCAGCTCAGTGGGGTGTCTCCCTGTCTCCCCGTGGCCCCCCAGCACAGTGTGGTGTCTCTCGGTGTCCCCCAGCACAGTGTGGTGTCGCTCTGTGTCCCCGTGTCCCCCCAGCCCAGTGTGGTGTCTCTCTGTGTCCCTGTGTCCCCCAGCTCAGTGGGGTGTCTCCCTGTCTCCCCGTGGCCCCCCAGCACAGTGTGGTGTCTCTCGGTGTCCCCCAGCACAGTGTGGTGTCGCTCTGTGTCCCCGTGTCCCCCCAGCCCAGTGTGGTGTCTCTCTGTGTCCCTGTGTCCCCCAGCTCAGTGGGGTGTCTCCCTGTCTCCCCGTGGCCCCCCAGCACAGTGTGGTGTCTCTCGGTGTCCCCCAGCACAGTGTGGTGTCGCTCTGTGTCCCCGTGTCCCCCCAGCCCAGTGTGGTGTCTCTCTGTGTCCCTGTGTCCCCCAGCTCAGTGGGGTGTCTCCCTGTCTCCCCGTGGCCCCCCAGCACAGTGTGGTGTCTCTCGGTGTCCCCCAGCACAGTGTGGTGTCTCTCTGTGTCCCCGTGTCCCCCAGCAGCAGGAATGGGCCGTGCCATGGGTGGGTCCAGCCCCATGCAGGGACACCCCCCTGCCCAGCTCTCCCAGGGAGGAGAGGGCCAATCCCGTGTCCCCCTGCGCTGTCCCTTGTCCCCGCAGGGACCGGGGTCAGTGCCAGCCCCGCCCTGTGCCCACACCCGCCCCAGCCCGTCCCCTCCTTGCCTTCAGTTGGGTTTGGCTGTGGGATGTGGGGGGCAGCGGAGTTGGGGACCCCTTGCTTCTCTGCAGAGGGGCAGGAGCTTCTGGGGGTTGAGGTCAGTTTTGGGGGTCCCTTGGTCAGTCAAGGAGGCTGTGGGGGGATTTTAGGTCCTCAGCAGGGTTGGAGAGATTCCTGTAGAGTGCTGAGCTGGGGGGGTGGGTTTGGATCCAGCGGGATGGGTGAATTTGGGGTTGCTGCTCTCAGAGGGACCCTTGAGGCCTTTCCCAGTTAAAAGGAATGGAAATACCCCGTGTCTGTGCTTGTGTGTGTGTGTGTGTCTTTCTCAAGGCCTGTTACAGCTGAAGTTCTATAAAACAGATTTATCACTACCATAAAAATAAAACTCTGGTTTTGGGGGGGAAAGATGAGCTTGTTCTCCCAGCACTGGAGGGAACTGGCTGAGGTTGTGGGTGAGGATCTCAGCACAGCCCTCCCCTAGTACCTGTGAAGCACCTTGTGCCAGGGCCAGGTTTCTGCCAGAGGGAATGCAGCTCATCTCCTGGAGTTTCCTGCTTTTTGGAAGCTTTTTATGGATTATCCAGGTTTCCTGGGACCAGCAGCTGCTGAGGCATCAATGTCGTGCTGGGTGGTGGGTTCCTCTGCTCCTGCACTCTGCTGGGACACCATGGGAGTGATGGGCAGGGAGGAGGCAACAGCATGCGCCAAATTTGGAAAATAAAAGTGTTTTCTTTTTTTTTTTTAATTAAGACTACTGCAAACCATGACTTTTACAATCTTTCCCTTGTCCTTCCCTTCGGCCAAGGCTGACTCCTCCTTGTGCACCTTCCTCTGCATGATCCAGCTGACTCCCAGCACTGCCCTGGAGCTTCCCACCTTTCCTTGTACAAGTGATGAGGCTTTCCTGGATCAACCCTTCCATCTCGGCTGGGGAGTCTGGCTCCACTCCATGGAATTTCTCCTGGGAGGGCTTGGTCCTTGCTGATATCCCAGAAGGTCCTCACCTGCTGGAGGTGGAGGGGGCAGTGCCAGGTGATTCCCAGGAGCTGTGGATGCCCCTCACCTGGTTGACCCCCACAGGGCCAGCTTCAAATCCTGGCTCCAAATCCCAGCTCCGAGTCCCTGCTCTGGTGCCAGCTCAGCCAAAGCGCTGCCCCTGCGTGCCTCAGTTTCCCTGCTGGTAAATGCAGGTGTGGCAACTACCTGGGGCAAGGAGGGGGTGGGCCCTCCTGGGGGTGTGGAACCAGTTCTTGGCCTGGCCTCAGGTGAGTGATCTCGCCTTGGGGTCACTGCCCAAACCTGTTTTGTGTCCTGCTGCTCTCCAGAAGGCTCAGGCTGTGCTGGGGCCCAGGGCGGTGCTTTGTGGTGGTCCCTGCTGGGGTGGGTGGGCTGTCCTGGGGCTGGGGGTCCCTGCTGTGGTGGTGGTCCATGCTGGGGCAGTGGGGTTTACTGGGGCTGAGGCACTGCTCTGTGCTGGGGGTGGTGGGCCATGCTGGGGATACTGGAATGTGCTGGGGCAGTGGTCCATGGTGGTCCATACTGGGGGCTGCAGGCTGTGCTGGCATGGTGGTCCATGGTGGGGATGCTGGAACGTGCTGGATTGGTGGTCCACGCTAGGGATGCTGGTTCATGCTGGGGATACTGGAATGTGCTGGAGCAGTGGTCTGTACTGGGGGCAGTGATCCGTGGTGGTCCCACCATCCATGCTGGGGGCTCCAGGCTGTACTGGGGCTGGGGCAGTGGTCCCTGGTGGTCCATACTGGGGATGCTGGGCCAACACGCCACCCAAGGAACCCGTGACCATTCCTGCGCCCACAGCCAGAGGCTCTGGGGGGGCTGCAGCCCCTGTGTCTCCCCTCGCTCCGGAGTCATCCCAGGGCAGTGGGTCCAGGGATGTACCAAACCCAGCTGAGCTTGGATTACAGAATTCTGGAATATCCTGAGCAGGGAGGGACCCACAGGATCATCGAGTCCAATTTCTGACCCTGCACAGACACCCCAACAATCCCACCCTGTGCCTCACAGAGTTAATTCCAGACAGCGTCTCAGGCCATGACCTGAGGGAACACAGGAGACTGAGGGGAGACTCCTCGGGGGCTGCAGCTCCTCCCGAGGGGAGGCGGAGGGGCAGGGGCTGAGCTCTGCTCTGGGACCAGGGACAGGAGCCCAGGGAACGGCTAGAGCTGTGCCAGGGGGTTGGGATGGACACCAGGGAAAGGTTCTTCCCCCAGAGGGTGCTGGGCACTGACCAGGCTCCCCAGGGAATGGGCACGGCCCCAAGGCTGCCAGAGCTCCAGGAGCCTTTGGACAACGCTCCCTGGCCCAGGGTGGGATTGTTGAGACGGCGTGGGTAGGTTCAGGGGTTGGACTGAGGATCCCTGTGGGTCCCACCCAGCTCGGGATATTCCAGGGTTCTGTGACCGCTCACGGCCCTCCCCCAGCCCCGCCCCGCTCTCAGGCGCGCCGCGGGCAGCCCTGTGCGGGCAGCGGCGTCGCGGGGTCCTCGCCGCCTTGCCCGGCGCTCCCAACATGGCGGTGGGACCGGCGCCGGCCGTGTGAGGCGGGAGCGCGTCCCGGCCGCCAGCGGCTCCTCCGCCCGCTCGGCCCCGCGGCTGCCCGGCCCCGCTCCCGCCCCGCAGCCGGCGGGATGCTCAGATCCACCGGCTACTTCCGTGGCATCGACTGCCCGTTCCTCAACGCCGGGGGGTCGGGGCCGGGCCGGGGGTGCCGCAGGCCCTACTGCCACTTCCGGCACCCCCCGGTGGCCCCGGCGCCGTGCGGAGCCTCGGGCGATGCCGGCGCGGGGCTCCCGCTCGGACACGGCTCAGGTACAGCCCGGCTTGGCCCGGCCCGGCCCGGCCCGGCCGCGGTACCCCCTCCCCTTCCCTGGGCTGTGGCTGTTCCCGGTCCTGCCGTCCCCAGCCTGGGTCCTGCTTTCTTCCCCCGTCCCGGTGTGTTCTCCCCCCGGCAAGGGCAGGCCCATGCCCGGCCTTCTCTGTCGCCTGCCCCCCCTTCAGGGCCCGTATCTGCCTCTGGCTCCCTTGAGCCCCCCCAGCGCCCCGGGATCGCCCCCCTCAGCCGCTCCCCAGTGCGATGACCCGATGGGGGTCTGCAGGCATCACCCAGCGGGGCCGGTGGGGCTCCCCCGTCCCCTGCGTGTGCCCAGCCCTGCCTGGGCCCTGGTCTGTCACCTCGTCCTCCCTCCAGGGGAGGCTCTGAAAGAGCTTTTCAGCCCCACCGGGTGAGAGAGCGATGTGGGTCTTCTCCTCCTCCTGCTCTTGGCCGTGGGTCGGATCCCCCTGGTGCCGTTGGGCACAGAGTGGTGGGGAGGAGCTGCCCGCTGTGCCCGGGGACAGCCCCAGCTGCTGGAGGGCAGCGCTGCCCTCATCCCGTTCTTTGTCGCTCCAGGCACTCGGCTCACGTGGCGCTGAGGTGTCCGCGCCCAGCTCCAAACCTGCTGACGGCTCCCGGGCCGTTAGATCCCTTCGGGAGCTGCTTGGATCGGGGAGCTGGCTGTGGGGTGTTCCCCAGCCAGTGCAGCAAGGCAGGGTCTGTGCTGGGGGGTCTGGGGGGCTGTGGTCAGACCTCCCTGTGAGAGGTTTGTGAGGCACAAGAGAGCACTGCCAGGCTTTTCAAGGGAAGCTTGGCACAAAAAAAGCCAGTGAATCAGACAGTCATGGAATATCCTGAGTTGGAAGGGACCCACAAGGGTTTATAGTGAGCTATTGTTGTCCATTCTTCCATCAATTCTTGTCACTTTACTTATACACATTATTTGATTTTATTGGGAGAAAAAAGCCTTCATTCTTCTCCCTACAAGAACCCTGCTGGCTTTCTTTTTGTTAAAGCTTTGTTATTTCTGTTAGGTATAATAATGCTAGTGTGTAGGATCTCTGATAATCTGAAGCAGAAATTGCCAAAACAAAGCCCAACTTGTGTTTTTTGGGTGCTTGCTGAACCTTGGGTTGCTCACAAGTTTGGAAGAGGATTAATTCTTCATGTCTCCTGGTTACCAGATCAACTTAGACCACCACTAGTTTAGTTAAAAAAAAAAAAAAAAAGACATTTTCAGGGCTGTCACAGACAGATAATATGTTAGAAAGACAAAAGTTTTTGCTGATTTCAGTGTTCTTTTGAATTTTAAAAGCTCCCTAGAACCATTAGGATGGTTCTTTAGATGATAAAATTATCTTTCAGTGTGCTGTTCCTGTGTGTCTTTAAATATCTGTGTAGTGTCAGTTTTGGAACTAGAATTGCTCATTTTGCTCTGCACCAGGTGCTGCTCTGCTCCATAACTGCTGGGGCTGGCTTTAGGGTTTGAAAGGGAGAAGGAAAACTTCCAGGTACCCTTGGAAAGTGTGTCTGCTCCCAGTGCTGGCTGGGAGTGTTGTGTGAGAGCTGAGTGTGAAGGGCAAGAAAAATACCCCAGGGTCTTGCTAGGCCTGCTCTGGGTGTGTCAGAGACCCAGGAGAGGCAGCCTGAGTTTTGGGGAGTAATTTACTTATAATCAACCTTAACAATTCCATGGAAAAGCCCTCCAAGTTCATCAAATCCAGCCCAGCACCACCACTATGGTCACCACTAACCCACGTCCTCAAGAGCCACATCCACACATTTTGTGAACATTCCATGGACGGTGACCCAACCACTGCCCTGAGCAGCCTGTCCTTGACAACCTATGAAGGAATTTTTTCTATCATTCAACCTAATCTACAGCACTTAGAGAAGAGTTTTTGGCAAACAAACGCCGTGGCGTGGGCTTGGTTTCCCGGTGGGAAGTTTCTGCCACTTGTTAAAGAAGCAGGATCACGAGGCTGAACTCCAGCCACTGCCTCCTGCTCCCTGCAGCCGGCTCAGAGCCTGTTCCTGCCTCTTTCCCGAAGTCCTGGCCTGTAGCACATGGCATGGCTGGTGTAACGGGGATCTGTGAGTTCTATCTCAGCTCAGGGTTGTGCTCCAGCTGGTTTTTTTGTGTTGATTCTGTGTTGACTCCCACCTGCAGAGCTGCTCCAGCCCTGGGGTCCCCAACATGAGAAGCACGTGGAGCTGCTGGAGAGAGTCCAGAGGAGGCCACGGAGATGCTCCAAGGGCTAGCCCCTCTGCACTGGAGCCAGGCTGGGAGAGCTGGGAATGTTCACCTGGAGAAGAGAAGGCTCCGGGGAGAGCTCAGAGCCCCTTCCAGGGCCTAAAGGGGCTCCAGGAGAACTGGAGAGGGACTGGGGACAAGGGATGGAGGGACAGGACACAGGGAGTGGCTTCCCAGTGCCAGAGGGCAGGGTTAGATGGGATATTGGGAAGGAATTGTTCCCTGTGAGGGTGGGGAGGCCCTGGCACAGGTTTTCCAGAGCAGCTGTGGCTGCCCCTGGATCCCTGGCAGTGTCCAAGGCCAGGTTGGAGGGGCCTTGGAGCGACCTGGGATAGTGGGAGGTGTCCCTGCCCATGGCAGGAGGTGAGACTGGATCAGCTTTAAGGTCCGTTCCAACCCAAGCCCCCCTGGGATTCTGTGATTCCAACTGAGAAATGGGACATGAGCAATGGACCTGCTGCCATCCCTGGCTTTCAGAACAGACCCCAGCAGGTCACAAAATGTTCCTTATTGCTGTAGGGGCAAAAGCCACCTTTGCAGTTACTTTGTAGGCAGTGCTTGGCTCAGCTGCCTCTGAAGGGCTCTGGTTGAAGTGCTCCTGTCATTTCCCTGCCTGCCTGAAGCTCCTGTTGCCTGGAAGGATCTGTAGGATTTACACTAGAGGGTGTAGTAGCTCAGCCAGAACCAGGCAACCATCTTCTGGGAGCAGGTTCTCCATCCACCAGGAATTGCTCCCTGCCAGGGGAACTGCCTGTTTTGTTTTGAAGTAGCCTCATAACAGTGCACTTGGGCAGATCTGACCTATTTAATCACATCACTCGATAAATAAGCTTTAAAAGCACCATTTTTTTGCCAAAGCAGGTCAGTTTCTACACCAAGAGCTACAGCACAGATTAGTGTTTTCTGGGATGGTGCCTAGAAGAAAAAGATAACATCTAAAGGAGCAGCCTGCTAAGCATATTGATTTGGGGCTGGGGTTGGCTTTGATGTTTGAGGATCACTGGAGGACTGGCAGGAACCCCAAAAACTCTTGGTACAATTTTGTGGCTTTGAAAGGAGCTTTTGAAAATTGAGAGTGGAGCTGGCCTTGGCAGGTTGGGGGTGGGGGGAGCTGTGGACATGTGCCAGGTGGAGCAGAGAGGATGTGAAAAGAGGAATTAGTGGGATGTAGCACTGTCTCCCCCCTTTTTTTGCCCACCCTCGCCATTCCAGACTTCCTAAGGCATGTAGAGTTCAGGTGTTCATAACATGATCCATGTTTTTCATACAGTGTGCTCCCAACCACTGTGGGACAGTGGTGAAGAGCCCTCCATGCCCGCTGGGAGATCTACAGGAGCGGGAGGACTGAGTTTTCCCTGTCTGCTGCTGTCTGGATGTGTCAGCCATTCCCTTTCCTTCTTCTCTGGAAGCAGCTCCGTATATACAAACGTGTTGAGTGAGGGTGGGCCTGGTGTGATGCATCTGGTCTGTGGGGCACATTTGAATTGGGGTCTGAAACACAGAATGCTTGGTGTGGGAGATCTATTCCCATATTTTCCTGCAGGGATCTGTGGTAGCAGAATGTGGCTGCCTGGAGGCTTGTGGAAATTTCATGCTGGCTGAGCGCTGAGGAAGGGGCTGGGGCTGATGGGGTATTTTCTGTGCAGGGCTGGGAATCTGCAGATTGCAAATTCTAATCCTGACTTGGCTGAAGTGCTTTTTCCATCTAGGAGACGACTAAAACCCACCTGCTTCAGAGCAGGATGAAAAGATTATTGAATGTGTGTGAAGTGCTTTGAAAGCGTGTGCTGTAAGGAGGAGGGAAGAACTGCCTTCCGTCCTAAAAGCGTCTTTTCAAGAGCTGTAGAGGGGAAAAATAGGTCTCTCTTTAAAGTCGAGGTCCTGAGTATGCTGAAAGACATAAAAGAGGCATAATACAGCTCTTCATAAATATCTTAAGGAAGGCAGCTCTGGTTTGATGGCTGTCAGGGGGTGTTTTGGAGGTGGATGTTTTGAACCCAAAGCAGAAAGCAGCTTCTAGGTCTGGAGCTCTGAGCTCTTTTGTCTGCTCTGATCACAGAATCCTGGAATGTCCTGAGTTGGAAGGGACCCACAAAGATCGTAAGTCCAGCTCCTGGCCCTGCACAGACACCCCAGCAATCCCACCCTGTGCACCCCTGGGAGCGTTGTCCAAACGCTCCTGGAGCTCTGGCAGCCTTGGGGCCGTGCCCATTGCCAGTCTGTTCAGTGCCCAGCACCCTCTGGGGGAAGAACCTTTCCCTGATGTCCATCCCAAACCCCTGACACAGCTCCAGCCATTCCCTCGGACCCTGATCCTTCTGTTGGTGTGAGGTGGGAAGAACCAGGCTTTCAGCACCCTGCCTGAAGTACTTTATTCTGCACTGGGGTGTAGTGAGTGGCTCAGCAGTTTTCTGATATGGTCCAAAGCTTGTGGAGTGGTTTTCTTGCTGTGTGGGTTTTGTATTTGGATGTACAAGGCTTTGCAGGTTAGGCCTGGATCAAATCTGTGGAAGGTGTCTGGATGGTTTGTGTGGTTCTGTCCAGGGACAGAGTTCTGCACCTCTGTGTGATTCACACACAGGGAGCTGCTGCAACACTCTTGGGCTCAGGTCAAGTGTGGAGAAATCCTTGGACTTATTCCCCCAGCCTGAACGCTGGATCCTGCTACTGGTGCAGGGAGGCTGCACTTCACCTCTTCCTTCTGCCCAAAAGCAGCCATATGGGATGGCTGTGACCAGGAATGCACAGGGTGGGATTGTTGGGATGTCTGTGCAGGGCCAGGGCTTGGACTGATGATCCCTATGGGTCCCTTCCAGCTCTGGATATTCCAGGATTCTATGACACTCGGTAAAACCTAGAGAGACTCTTTAAATGTTAAAACCCAACTTTAATCACCCCACCTTTAATCACCACAGGATCAGGGCCATTGTCAGGTTCTTCACACGGCACTTTGCTGAGGGGCTGTGCCTGTTTGGTGGGAGCAGCCTTGACACAGTCTGGGATTTAGAGCCTTTATGTGACTCACATTGCAGGGCAGCTTCATGCCATGTGTAGAAAGGATTAAAAAAAGTCTTTCCAGATGCGTTTTCCTTCCTGTCGTTGATGTTGTGCAAGATTATCTCAGGAAAGAGCTTTTATTTCTGCATTTGCTACAGGGAAACTGAATGAGCAGAGGTGGAAACCCATGAGCTGCCTTCAGTATCACTTCACTGACAGGGGAAAGCAGGTGGTTCAGTGTTGGGTGCTCCCGTCCGTGAACGGGGAGGGGGGCATTCATTCTGCTTTTCCCCCACACATTTGTATTTAGCACCGTAATTACCAAAATGCCACCGGTGGATTTTATTTTTAAACAAGTTTTGAAATGAAGAGTGACAAATCAGTTGATGGTGAGGTTGGGACGTGTCTTGCCAGCAGTTTGGGATCTGTGGGGATTTCACAGAGCTGTCGGTTGGGCCGGTTTCCTGTGGGTGGGCAGGTTCAGCTGCCCGATGTGCGGGGATTTCGGTGTGGGCTCACAGGACACCTCCCAGTTTGGGTCTTTCTGTGGCCGTGGGGAGATTCAGCCCCGAGTCCGAGTCTCCCCACGTGGCTCAGTTACAGATGTGTGAAAAGCAGGAGGTGGGAGCAGATCTCGCTCACGCCGGGAGGGTTTTGAGGGCTGCAGGAGCAGCGAGCTGCCTGGTGCCGCGGGCGCTGGAGTTGCGCCAGTGCTGGTGAGTCCCTGGCTCCTCTCCACCCGCCCAGGAGCCCTTTGTCTGCTCTCCCAGGACCTCGCTCGCTGCTGTGGGATATCTTCCCTGACATTTGAACACTTCCTCTGATTTTTTTTTTTATTTTTTAATCTCTAGCCAAGGCCCGCCGTGCCGCGGTGGTGGGAAGCACGATTCGGTAATCCAGGGTTTCCCGGAGCGAGCTCCGTGTGCTGGGCGAGGCCGGGGTGGCTCACGTGGGCTTGGGCAGGCACTGACAGGCAGGGCCAGGCCGTGTCCCAGCCCTGCCACCTCCTTCCCGGCTGGAACAGCGTGGGCAGCGGGGCTGGACAGGTGGGGGGTGTTCGGGTTGGCCTGGGGCTCAGCAGGATCGAGGGATGGATGTTTGGGAAAGCGCCGCACACACCAACGCGTGGGGCCCGAACCACGCCAAAAGCAGCCGGTGCACCTGGGGAGTGGGGAAAGGAAAAGATCAGAAACTCGCCCAAGCTGACGGGAGCAGCGCTAGGAAAGAGGAACAGGGTCGGAAACCCCCCGCAGACACTCAGAACCCGACCGGCCTGGGAGCACACGAGGCTGAAGGCGGGACTCGGTCGGCAGGTCCTGCCCCAATTCCCAGAAAGTGCAGAGTCAGCACCCGGGCAGCGCATGGTGCCTTCTGCCCCTGCCGGGCTGCCTCAGCAGCACCGGGCAGGTCCAGCATGAACAAATACCTGCAATATTTATTGACCACGGGGAGCTCAGGTAACTCTTTCTGAAGTTTTTGGCTTCCTACGGAGTGAACTCGTGGTTTGGGGGGTGCGGCTGGGAAGGAGCAGATGGAGAGAGGCGACTTCTGCAGGGAGGCTTTCACGTGGTCACCACTCACTTCACAGGAGACAGGTCCTTGGGCATCTGCCTCTGAAGTATCTGGGCTGTGCAAAGAAAGCTCAGCTTGGCTTTGGAGGGTTTGCTTGTACGAGGATTTTCGTTTCCCTGGGGATTTTGGATTTTTATTGAAGTGAGGATTGTGCTGGGGGTTGGGTTTGGTGGTGAAAAGTGGATGCAGAGCTGCAGGTGTCTGAGTCCTAAAAGAGCTGCAGAGCTTTAATTCCAGTTTTTCAGTTGTCTAATGCCAAACAGGTTTTAAAACCAGCTGAAGTTTTGGGTTTAGCCTTTTGTAAGTCGCAGCTGAAGTGTTTTAATGTACTACAGCCTGAAAGGTGTTTTTCTTTAGCTTTTAACTTTGTTTTCAAAGTGTCCAGTTGTGACTAAACTGAAGTAGTTGGGGTTTGGTTAGCTTTTTTTTTTCTTTTTTTCTTGTCTTAAACAGGAATTTTTCACCCAAGCTAGTTAAAGAAATAAGACAGGTGTTGAGAAGATAACTTATCTTGAGCACACCAGAGAAAGGCTGGAAAATTAAAGGACTTATGGGTATTGCTGCTTGTGACTGTGCTGGTTGAAGTAAGTTTTTGAGGTGGGGGTGAATAAAGAAAAGAAGACACCAGAATACTTGAAATATTTAAATACTTTTTTTCCCCTTCTGCTTCTTTGAAAAGAAGACTTGCCCTGCTAATTACATTTTGGACTAGATCCTTAGTTTTATCCAGCACTTACAGAGGAGGTGTGGAACTCTTTTTCTCAGAAACAGCAAAAACAAGTCTCTGTTAATTTTTTTTTTTTTCCAAACAGAACTCCAACTTTTCTTGTGTTTTGAAGAGTAATTTTAAAGCTAAAATGAGGGGGGGAATAGAAAGGTCTCCAAAGAATCCAGAGATTGAATATTCAGGTTTTTAAGTGGTGAGACTCCTTCCAGTCTGTGCATGACAGGCTGTGGGGTCAGGGTGTAT
Source organism: Atrichornis clamosus (assembly GCA_013400975.1). NCBI lineage: Eukaryota > Metazoa > Chordata > Aves > Passeriformes > Menuridae > Atrichornis > Atrichornis clamosus. The sequence goes on from WBMZ01009949.1 coordinate 35,530, forward strand.
TTTGGGTGCCAGTCTTTGCAAATCCACCAGTGAGGATTCTCATGTTCTTCCCTAAGTTATGGCAGAAATGTGCCAATGGTGTGATTTCCTCTTAGGAAAATTTATCACAGCCCTTGGTGCTCTTTGCTGGCTGCTGTTGTACCCCAGCCCGGGTGGGACTGTTGGTCATTCTGGGGATAGAGGAATGGGAATGATGGGTTTGTGTGGGCCTGACTTGTCCTGGCATTTGCATCCTGAGATTTAACTGGAGTTGCTGTGTGAGGCAGTGACAATCCCAGGTGTCCTCTGGGACTCTTGTGAGGCCACCAAGGGGGTGAAGCTGCCATGTGCAGTGGCTTGAGGAGCTGTCAGATGCTGGTGTTGCTGCACTAGAGACAAAATTGCCCAAAGTTGTGTTTCCTTGAATAAACTGAGGATGCTGCATCTCAGCTCATCAGCTCCCTGTCTCAGGAGAGCAGGGGAGGGACTTGGGACCAGGGATGGAGGGACAGGACAAGGGGCAGTGGCTTCCCAGTGCCAGCGGGCAGTGCCAGCGTTAGATGGGATATTGGGAAGGAATTGTGCCCTGTGAGGGTGGGGAGGCCCTGGCACAGGTTTCCCAGAGCAGCTGTGGCTGCCCCATCCCTGGCAGTGTCCAAGGCCGGGTTGGAGGGGGCTTGGAGCACCCTGGGGTAGTAGAAGGTGACCAGGAATGAGATGGACTTTAAGGCTCCTTCCAGCCCAAACCATTCCATGGATCCTCCCTGGCCACTGCCTGCCCTCTGGGATGCTGAGCTGAGGGAACAGCCTGTGGGTTGTACAGGGGTGGTGGCTGCTCCTGTCCCTTGCTGTGACCCCCCCTCCCTGTGCTGGTTGTGTCACCCCTGGGGTCCAGCCCATGGACACAGGTGGCCCCTTGGCCACAACACCTGGAGAAACCAGCACTGCCCAGGCTGGGTCCCAGCAGGGCTAAAAATACCTCTGAGTGAGAGATGACTGTTCAGGCTTTTTTCAGCCCTGCTAATATCAGACTTTCTTTTCTCATGTTTGCGTCCCTTTTTCCACTAAAGAAATGACTGTGGAGGTTCATGATGTACTTTGAGGCTGTGGCATTAAATACCCCCTGGAGTGGCAAATCCAAGGAATGGAGCATATTGAGACTCTTCTGGCTCTAATACCTCTCAGACCTTGCTTTGTGGTGTTCCTTGACCAGCACAAGGTTATTTCTGCTTTTAATACTTCATTTTAATAATTAAATTTACCATTTAAAAGGACAGAAAAGGAGAAAAACAAATCCTTGGACTAGGGTTGTATTTAAAGTTGAGGAAACATTTCTCTTAGCTCCTCTTGCGTGCCCTCCTAACCCATTTCCTCTGGATGATTATTTGAAATGTACTATTTTAAAACTCAGTGTTAATTATTTCCACGCGGTTGCATATTATTGTTAAATTAATTGTTGGAAATTTGCTATGGGTACTGGCAAATGAGGTCTGTGCCAAAAGCTGCCATTTCTTTTGTGCTTTTTAATTCTGAAGAGCAGCAGAAGTCAGGCTGCTGGTAAAGCCTCTCTGAAACATCTTGTTCTTGAGGAACCACTGTCTCTTCTGTGGAGCGTTAAATGAAAAGCTCAGAATCATTTTCCAGGGGTGATAATTTTCCTGTCATGGCAGGGGTTGTCCCTTGGCTGAGTGCTGGCACTGTAAACACAGCCAGCTCTTAAGCCAACAGAGCTGTTCCGATGACGTTAAATAAAAATACCTTTATTTTTTCCTTCTCCAAAGAGTCTCCCAACAGCTTTCACCTTCCCCACCCCACCATGAATGCACCTTATGTAGCCAGCTGCAGGTGAGCCAGGGAAAGGGGTGACCTCAGCAGCAGTAGGTCTGGAAAATCCAAAAGAGCTTTAAGTCCATCAAGTCCAACAGTCAGCCAAGCCACCACCACCATGGTCACCACTAACCCATGTCCCCAGGTGCCACAGCCACACATTGTTTGAACACTTCAGGGATGGGGACTCCACCACAGCCCTGAGCAGCCTGTGCCAATGCCTGACAACCCTTTTCATGAAGAAATTTGTCCTTATGTCCAGTTTAAGCCTCCTCGGGCACAGCTGAGGCCGTTCCCTCTCCTCCTGTCCCTGTTCCCTGGGAGCAGAGCCTGACCACCCCTGGCTGCCCCCTCCTGTCAGGGGCTTGTGCAGAGCCAGAAGGGCCCCCCTGAGCCTCCTTTGCTCCAGGCTGAGCCCTCCCAGCTCCCTCAGCTGCTCCTGCTGCTCCAGACTCTTCCCCAACTCTGTTCCCCTCTCTGAACATGCTCCAGCCCCTCCTTGTCTGTCTTGTGGGTTCACTACAAGAAATCGAAGTTTGGGCAGTTGTCATCCAGTTTCCAGCTGCCCAGAGCAGCTGTGGCTGCCCCATCCCTGGAAGTGTCCAAGGCCAGGTTGGACGGGGCTTGGAGCACCCTGGCATAGTGGAAGGTGTCGAGGGGTGGCACTGGATGAGCTCTAAGGTCCATTCCAACCCAAACCAGTCTGGGATTCTATGTCCCACTGCATTCAAGAGCTGGACTCCTTTCCCAAAACCTTCAGGTTTACCATGACCAGCACTGTCACATGTTTGGGCTTTTGTCTATTTGAAGCATCTCAGGTATGTGTTGTGGTAGGGCTGGCCAAAAAAAAAAGGACATCTTTTTCTCCAGAATGAATCACTGTAAAATGAGTTTTACCATCACACAGGTGACCTTGTCCTCCCACTCTTCTTTAATGTCAGCTTTGTTTACTGGCCTTGCCTGTTGCCCAAACTCGAAGGACCAGTGTGCACTGAGGAGTCTCTGGCTCAGGGAAGCTCTGTAATAATCCAGCTCTGCCTCGGAACTGAGGCCTCGTGTCCCACAACCAACATGAAAAAAAAACCCAGTCAGCCTTGTTTTTTTAGGCAGAATCTTGGTTTATGCTCCCATATACTCTGTGCTGCAATGGCTGAACTAAGCACAGCTCAGTTGAGTGTATTCTAAAGCAGTTCCGGGTTAAATAAAATGTTCACTGAGGTTCTTTGTAAAATACTAAAACTTGTTTTTTATAGTATTGATGGTAACCTCACTTTTTCTGTCTCAGGAGGGTTATTTCATATGTCTGAGGTGCATTAATTTATTAAAATAGTTTGTACTTTAAAAAGTGTCCTGATAGCAGTTTAGTTCACAATCCTGCAAGGAGTTGGCATCTCCAGTCTCATTATCTCGTGATTCCCAAGGGACAGAGCAGACTCTGCTTACATCCCTGCCAAAAGAGGGATTTCACTCCAAGCTGCCTCTCACTCCTTTTGCTTCCTCAGGAGCTGCAGCACCTCAGAACAGCAGCCCAGTGTAGCTCATCCTGTACACCCTGAGTATCCAGATTAGTGGAATGAAGAGGCATGAAAGGAAAAGGTGAAGCAGGCTCCTTGGAGTCTTGGATTCCAGGTTTAGGAAGCTCTTTCCTGGGTGCTTGGGAGTGTAACTGGGCAGCTGAAATGCTGCTCTGATTTCAGATCCTGATTTCAGATAGCAGGCTGAATGTCTCTGATTTGGAGACTTGTGTGTTTATGCCTCATGATACATACACGTACATTTGTGTGTGTGTGTTTGTATAACAAAAATCTCCTCCTGCTGTGTTCCTGCTGCTTTATCTGCAAATGCATCGTGGCCAGAGGTGACTGTTGTGATGGCCATCGTGGAGCCACTTACACGAGCCTTTCATGGCCAGGCAGCCTTTGATCTGCAGTGCTGGAGGATCCATCAGGGCTCCCCCGCCCCTGCACGAGAGCTCTTTCCCGGCCCTGTCTCAGAGCCTGGGGCATGTCTGGAGGTTATAATGTGTATTTTCATCTGGCCATGCCAGCGACACAAAATGTGCCAGGAGGTTTGTGCTGGAGATGAACAGCAGAGACCCAGACACCAGCTCTGTGCTTGGGTTGCCCTCTACTTTCTCTGATCTCCATATATTTAAAATAGTTTGGTTTTCTGCGTGGACAAGATGGCTTTTATATGATTTGGGATTTGTTTGGTTTTTTTTATTTTGGCAAGTCTCTAGATCTGTGTTTACAGGCTACCTGATACTTAGCTCTGCACAAATTATCAGGCTTTCAGCTGGCCCCTTAAAATGTTTGTGCTGAATTTTAGGCCTCAATCTTGATTTAGAGAGTAGTAGCTGACTGCTCCAGGCTTCACTGCTCTGGTTTTCTCTGCCACTGTGGAGCTGATGTTTCACAAAGTGACGAGAGTTGAGGTGCTGGGTGTGGAGGGCTCTCTGCTCCTTAGGCTGGTATTATCCCTCATGATTTTGATAATCTGTACATATCCTTGCCTTGATGATGCTGCTGTTTGCATATGGGTTTGTTCCTGTTTTTCCCTTGTTACCTGCGTTTCTTCAAGGTTTCTAACCAGGCTCTGGAATTGGTCTGTCCAGTGCCCACTGCCCTGGTTTGCTACCCTCCCTCCCTCTGTTCCTGGGTGTGCTGGGTGTCCAAAGGGAAGGGCACACCCTGGGTTCAGAAATGCTGTTTGTGCCATCGTTGCAGCTCTTTGCAATAGCTGGAGGGGAGCTGGTTATAGAAATATCACCTTGTTCCTCTTTCCCCTCATTTCTGGCTCTGAGCAGGGCTCAGGCAGCCCTTTGGAAGGTGGTGACATCATGCTGCTGTTGCCCAGAGTCCCTGTTCAATCAGGAGCTAATTGGTTCGGAAAGAAACTTTGCAAACCCAAAGGGATAAAAACTATTTTCTGAAACCTCTGCCTTTATTTTAACCCATCCTCTCTTATTCTGCTTCCTTGGGGGCCAGTTCTGCCAACTGCCAGACAGATTCTTTTCCTATTGCCAAAGGAAGCAGTGCATTCATGCATCCTCTAAAAAAACCCCAAACCTACCCCTGCCTCCCCCCCAAAAAAACCCAAACCGCTCAGTCTTGTGGCAATGGTAGAAATGGCTCTTTTAACACTGTTTGTTTCTGACTGTTGCAAGAAATTCTCTCATCCCTCTTAGACCTGAGAGGTTTTTTTATTTTCTGTCTTTTATCTCTCTAGTTATTGTTTGGTTCTTCTGCATATCCATGGTGGAAGGCCAGGTTTAGTTCTGTCCTTGTAGCAAAGAAGAAAAAGTTCTTCTGGAATATCAGCATCCAGAGACACTGTGATAAAACAAGGATTGAAAACAGTTCAAAGTCAGAAAGCCGCTGTTAATGTTCTGTAGCTTCTGTCAGTTTGCTGAATGCAGCTGTCCTTGTTAAAGTCCTGGAATGGTTTGGGTTGGAAGGGACCTTAAAAATCATCCCATTCCACCTCCTGCCATGGGCAGGGACACCTTCCACTAGCCCAGGGTGCTCCAAGCCCCATCCAACCTGGCCTTGGCCACTGCCAGGGATGGGGCAGCCACAGCTGCTCTGGGAAACCTGTACCAGGGCCTGACCCCCCTCACAGGGAACAATTCCTTCCCAATATCCCATCCATCCCTGCCCTCTGGCACAGGGAAGCCATTCCCTGTGTCCTGTCCCTCCATCCCTTGTCCCCAGTCCCTCTCCAGCTCTCCTGGAGCCCCTTTAGGCCCTGGAAGGGGCTCTGAGCTCTCCCTGGAGCCTTCTCTTCTCCAGGTGAACACCCCCAGCTCTCCCAGCCTGGCTCCAGAGCAGAGGGGCTCCAGCCCTTGGAGCATCTCCGTGGCCCTGTTGCTGGGTTCCTCCATTACTGGTCTCCTTTTTCCAGGTGAAGTCATTTTCCTGCCTGTTCTCTGACAAGCAGGTGCCTGTCGTGCTGCACACGTGTGGGGATGATGTCCTTTCCCCTTCCTTTTCCCCATCAGGTGGAAGGGAAAATCTGTGATGATGGCAGAGCATTTATGCTTGTGACAACTGCTCCTGTGTCTTTTGCAAGATGAGTTTCAGTGGACTCTGCAGCTGTTAATTTGTCCCTTTGGCATTTCCATGCAGTTCCATGAGTGCATCATCACCAGAAGGTCTCCTCTAGAGCTGTGGTTGGAAGATCTGTGCAGGGTGGCCAAAGCACATCCTCCAGTTGTAGTCCTAGAGATGCCTCTTAAAAGGCCACTGAAAGGACTTGTCTGGAAAGGGGAATGTTGGAAAAGGGAAATGTTCTGGGTGTTCAGTGTTCTTGTCTTGGGGGTTGTTCCAAGTGGCTCTGTTGTGTTGCCTGCTGTAGTTTTTCCTTACCAGCAGCTCTCAGTTTGGCAGTCCAGGTAAAGATTGGTTTGCCTACAGCTGCCGTAGAAACACTGAGTTTTGAGGAATATTGGCGGCTTTTGGTGGGCTTTAGGTGTTGGCATTGAGAAGTGACAACCTAATACACAGTTTCTTACTGGAATCCTCTTTCCTCCTTGGTGACTTGGTTGAATTAAGCAGGTAATTCTGTGCACAGTCAGCTCCCCTTGGGCCTAATACAGTGATTATTCTCTGGTGCCCCGAAGAATACTTAATTTATAGAGCATTTCCATGAGTATTGAAGGCACTTTGTTAACAGATCTTCAGTCCTGGGAGCAGTTTGCACAATCTGGTCTAGTCTAGGCCAGAGAACATCACTGGTGGCTTTTGGTTTATTTATTCTGTGGTGCAAGAGTGTAGCTTTTGGCTGTGTCATTCAATACTGGATTTTCATCAGAGCAGACTTTAAAAAGACCTCTTTTAAATTTTACTCCAGAGAAAATTTTACTTGAATTGCTGGCAGTAGATGATTTTTTTTTTTTCTCTATTGCAGAGCGAGGTTATGATCCCTACAATCCAGAGCTTCCCAGGCCATCTCTGAAGGCAGAGGATGGCACTCTGGCTGACATTACAGATGTGACACCCGGGATTCTGGAGCTGGAGCTGGTCAACAAGGCCATTGAGGCAGTGAAAAATGAAGTGGAGAGGGAGCAGAAGAAGTATGAGGAGCTGCTGGAGACCACAAAGGAGCTGGGTGCTTCCGAGGGCTCCTCACTCATTTCAAACACCCCCGTGCCAGCTGCTGGGCCTCAGAATGATTCCTTAATCTCCTTGGAGTATAATCCAGGTAGCTACAACTTCACCAATAACTCAGACTACAACCCCACTCCTCTGGCTGCTGCTGGCCGCTCAAGCAAATACACTTTGGATTCTTCCCGCTCCAAAGGGAGCTCCCTGGAATATGTTCCCAAGGCTGTGGTACAGAATAAAAAATACAGCAGCACTGTCACTAACAATAAATATGTGATTGATGACTCCAAGCCTTCTACGGACTTGGAATATGATCCCCTTTCCAATTACTCAGCCAGGCTTTTGGGCAAAGCCACAACCAAGGGGTCCAAAAGGGAAAGGGTATCTGATTACGAAGAGTCTTATTCTCCATCACGGAAGAAGCTCTGCGAAGATTCCGACGATTACGAGGTGTTTGCCAGGTTCTCCTCCTCGGAGGATGAGGCTGAGGTGGAATATAAAACAGCTTCTGGTAGTTCACCATCAAAAGCTGGCTCTGAAAGTGAGTCAAACAACGAGTTCTCCAGCAAAGAGCAGAGCACCAAAGCGGATGGCTCTGCTTCCCAGGAGAGCAAAGAGGCAGCGCAGTCTGGCAGGGAGGACATTCCAAGTTCACAGAAAAACCCTGCCAAGAACTTCCCAGACAAAAATGCAAAAGCAGCAAATTTGGGTTCTGGTAAGAACAACAAGGAAATTGAAAACAAAAACAAAGACTCAAAAGACAAAACAAAAAGAAAGAAATCAGATGTCAGTAAAACACCAAGCCTCAGTGAGGCTGGGAAGAAGGAGAAAAATAAAAACACAGAAAAAGACAAAGTGCTCAAGAAAGAAGAAAAATTAAAAGCCAAGAATGAAGAGAAAAACTGCAAAGATAAAAGCGTCAAAGTGAAAACAGATGGGAGCTTGAAGAAACCCGAAAAACAGAAGTCAGAAAAAGTGGACGGGTGTAAGAAAGAAAAATCCAAGTCCACCACCAGCAGTTCAGGGAAAAGCAAGAGCGAGGGTAGCACCAAAGGCACAGAGAAACAGGGGAGCAGCAAGAAGGACTCTCAGAGCAAAACAGCCGATGGGAAAAATGGGAAGGAAAGCTCTGGTCGGAAAAACAAAGAGAAAGGGACCAAGACTTCCTTGGAACGAAAGAAAGGAAAGGTCGGTTCTGCAGGGAAGGGGGACCCGAAGGAGGGTCGGAAGCAGCAGAGTCTGAGTCACGTTGACCTGTTTGGAGATGAGAGTGGAGATGACGATGGCAAAGGCCAGCCCTTGTCCTCCTCTGTGCTGGACGTGAGCTCGGACTCGGACGGGGCTGGCTCTGGCTCAGCCTCCGAGAGCGACAAGGAGAGGACAAAGAAAGTGAAGCGCTCGAAGCTGTCCCGGTCATCGTCGTCCTCCTCCACGTCCGACGACATCGATTACTCCATCCTTGAGAAGGACGTGGACTTCGAGTCAGATCCCATGGAAGAGTGTCTCAGGATCTTTAATGAGTCTACAGATGTGAAAACTGAAGACAAGGGAAGGCTGGGCAAACAGGTAATGCTGGGCTGAGGTCGCTGGATCTCTCCCCTTTAAAGATGGAAGGGTTCTGTTTGGTGCTGGTGTTATCCCAGGGGGGCTCTATGTAATGGAACAATCTCATTCTTGTCATGACTGAGTGCTTGCAAGAGTTTGCACCTGAATTTCCCTGCTGGATTGAAAGCTGCTTTGAAATGTAAGGATTCAGTTCCCTTTCGTGTGGGAAGCCTGTAGCTGTCAGGTTATCAGTTACTTCTGCCTCCATCTGGCCTGAGAACCAGGGGGCCTGGATGGCTGCAGAGAAGGCTTCAGGGAGTGAGTTTTGGGGGGCTCAAAGCCAATCTCAGTTTGCTTATCTGGGCATTGCCTTCTTGTTGCAGCAGAGTTTAAGGATCATAGTAACAGGTAGAACCTGGAGTGTGTGTTGGTGCAAGTTAGTCCATATGCTTGTCACTGGACACTTTGGAGACTCCCCAGATTCCTGTTTCCTATTTTAAATGCCTACTGCAGACCATTTAGGAGGATCTCCGGGTACCTTGTGGGTGGTGCAAACAAGAAATGGAGGGGAGAACTTCTTCCAGTGGTACCAGGAGTTTCAGCCTAAGTAGGTAAAAAGACAGGATCTGTATAAAAAGGCTTTTGGCAGCGACTAATGTGGTCCCTGGAGGATGCAAACCCCTCGTTTTTGAAGATTAAAACAATGGAGAACTCATGACAAGAAGGACACTGAGGGGCTGGAGCATATCCAGGGAAGGACATAGAGCTGGGAAGGGTCTGGAGCACCAGGAGCAGCTGAGGGAGCTGGGGGAGCTCAGCTTGGAGCAGAGGAGGCTCAGGGGGGCCCTTCTGGCTCTGCACAAGTCCCTGACAGGAGGGAGCAGCCAGGGGGGATCGGGCTCTCCTCCCAGGGAACAGGGACAGGAGGAGAGGGAACGGCCTCAAGTTACGCCCAAGGAAGTTTAGGTTGGATATTGGGAAAATTTCGTTATGGGAAGGGTTGTCAGGCACTGGCACAGGTTGTCCAGGACAGTGGTGGAGTCACCATCTCTGGAAGTGTTCAAGCAATGCGTGGCTGTGGCATTTGGGGACATGGGTTAGTGGTGAACATGGTGATGGTGGTTGATGGTTGGACTTGATGACCTTAAAGTTCTTCTCCAACCCTAACAATTCCATGATTCCATGTGTAGAAGGCTAGAAAGCAGCTGCTGGCAGTGATCCTCCCACAGCACCTGAGGCAGGGAAGTAGGGACAGACAAAACTCACCCTTCATCTTCTGACATCCCAGTTTGACTGGGCAGCAAGACAAACCTCGGTCTGGGAGCAGCTCCTGGGCGTGGGCAGGAGTGTGTGAGACCCAGCACCCTCAGGATCTCTGGCTGGGATAGGTTTGCTGTACAGGTGTTCAGGGAATGGGATTGGAAAGAGCTTTACAGAAGTAAAAGGTGACAAATTTGGCAACATTGAGAAAACACCCCAAACTTGTACCTGGTGTTTTCCATCTGACTGCAGGGCAGGGGTGCCAGGGTTGCTGAGTCTGCTGTGTCATCTGGGAAGCCTGGGAAGTCATGGAGTGTTTTGGGTGGGAAGGGACCTTAAAGCCCATCCAGTGCCACCCCTGCCATGGGCAGGGACACCTTCCACTATCCCAGGGTGCTCCAAGCCCCGTCCAACCTGGCCTTGGACACTGCCAGGGATGGGGCAGCCACAGCTGCTCTGGGCACCCTGTGCCAGGGCCTCAGCACCCTCACAGGGAACAATTCCTTCCCAATATCCCATCTAACCCTGCCCTCTGGCAGTGGAAAGCCATTCTCCCTTGTCCCAAGTCCCTCCCCTGCTCTCCTGGAGCCTCTTCAGGCAGTGGAAGGGGATTAATAAAGTGAGGTGACAAAATCAGGTGCCTTCCGTGTGCTGTGGCAGGAGGGGTCTGAGGGATGAGCCCGTTTATCCAAGGAATTACCAAGTGGCTTCAGCTGCAGCTGTCCTGCATCCCAAAGGTAATGGAAGTACTGGGATGCCATCAGGGCATCCAGTATGTCCCCGTTTAGACCCCTTCACCCACAGGCAGAATCCCTTTGGGATGATTGATGTGAGGGAGGGGCAGGTGCGTGCAGAAGGACCCAGATGACTGCACTGTGGCAGAGCAGCTTCTCCTCCTGGGACTGACTGTTGACTTTGGCTCTGAAAAGCACATCAGGGGTCGGTGCTGCTGTTCAGGCTTTTGTAGCTGGGTGGGTGCAGTGGCCCAAACAAACCTGTTCCATTCAGGACCATCTGTGTGTGGAGGACACAGGGGGTGTGTGCAGGGTGTGTGTGCTGGGCGTGGGGAGCAGAGCTCAGCTTTTGGAAACAGGAGCTGGGCTGTTAAAGCTCTTTGCTGAACTCCCTGTTGCACTCATGGCCCCAGTCTGGTCACTCACGGCCCCAGTCTGGTCACTCATGGCCCCAGTTTGGTCACTCATCCCCAGTCTGGTCGCAGGGAGCTCCGTGTTGCTGACAGTTAAAGGCCTTTTTTACACTCACACAAAATGCCTGGGTAGAAGAACCTCTCTAAATCAATTCAGTGGGATGGTTTTCTTCTCAGCTGTTAGGCATTGCTTGTTTAAAATCCAGCTGTTTTCTCCAGTGTTCAGTATAACTCTCAGCCAGGAAAGAACTCTTTATTTTTGGCCTTTTTTCTCCAAGTTGCCCTGTTTAAGTGGAATTGGTTGAAGGGCACATAATCTATAGCAGGAATTCCTAATCCCTGAATTCAGAAAGTGCTGAACCAGGGGCTGCCACTCACAGCAAACAGTTAATTGTGGCCTGGAGTGACAAAGCCCAGCTGTCAGCAGCCACGTGTGGCTCCTTTGCACATACTGCACCTTGCACCGAGGGTTGGGTTCCTGCTGTTCTGGGAAGGAGGGACACTCACTGCAGCACAGGGATCCTGCTTTGAGAGATGGGTGTCTGTGAGTAGGTGCCTGGTGGGGGGATTGCTCATGGGGCATTTTTTTTGTTTATGGAGTAATTTTATAGGTGGACCCCGTGTTGTTTGGTCTCAGTAATGTGTAGGGGGAGGTTGGGATGGACATCAGGGAAAGGTTCTTCCCCCAGAGGGTGCTGGGCACTGACCAGGCTCCCCAGGGAATGGGCACGGCCCCAAGGCTGCCAGAGCTCCAGGAGCGTTTGGACAACGCTCCCAGGGATGCACAGGGAGGGATTGTTGGGGTGTCTGTGCAGGACCAGGGCTTGGACTGATGATCCCTGGGGGTCCCTTCCAGCTCAGGATATTCCAGGATTCTGTGATTTTCGGAAGCTGTGTGTGGGCAGTGCAGTGCTTTGCCACCTGGAAGAATTGCACTGTGAGAGGGTTCCTTAGGGATGGAACTGAAGTAACAGACCCTGGAGGTCCCAGAGAGCCAAGTGTTTCAGTGTGAAGGGCTCATCCAGGGGGCCCTCATGGTGATGAACACAAGCTCATCCCAAGTGGAGCCCCAGCTCATCCCTAAATCCCGCCTTGGGCTCTGTTGCTGAATTTCAGAGACTGTCAGGCTCATCTCAGGGTTTTGCCAGGGGTTGTTTTGGAAAAATGAAGATTAGATTGTCTGGAGAGCAGCTGGAGTTTTGAAAAATAAACTTGTGAAGTGTGTTTTGTATAAATTAACAGCCGAGTTGAATTCCAAGCACATTTCCAAGTGGTTCTCCCTGTCCTGGGAGCAGGTCTGAGGTGTCAACTTTGGCTGGAGAGGTGCTGCCACTTCCTCCTGTGTTTCTGGACATGACCTGGGCTTTGTCACCAGAGCCTTTCTGCAGTTACAGCTGGGGGTGAACCTTTCCCTAAATGTGGGGTGGGGGCACCGTGCTTTGGTGTTGAGCAGGGTGTCAGGACCTGCCCAGGGCAGAAATGAGTCAGCTCCCAGGCTCTTAAAAAAACCAAACCACCCCAAACCCCCTGGACTTTAAGAATGCCATGAGAGGTGAGGTGTGTGAGTGGCCGGCAGGGGAGGGCTGTTCCAGTCTCCTGGGGCAGGTAAAGCTGTGTGGAATCGTGCTGATCCTGCCCTGTGCACAGCTCCTGGAGCTGCTGCCTGGGTGGGACTGTCATTGTGCTGTTCCTTGGCTTCTCTGGTGGCTCCTGGGCTCACAACAAGGTTTGTGCCCGTGGTCCAGCAGCTGCCACCTGCAGGGTTAACCCAAAAGGAGGCTTTTCACACCCCTCTCTTGCGAGAGATCTTCAAATCTGTTCTCTTGTTCTGCTTTCCAGCCATCCAAAGAGGAAGCCAATGAAGAAAAGACAGAAGATAATTTAACTACCTTGTTTCCCGGCCAAAAAAGAAGGATCTCTCATCTTGTCAAACAAGGAAATGTAAGTGCAGATTTCAAGCAGAAGTTTAGATGCTTCCAAGTGAGGATTTTGTGTCCTGACCCTAGAAAAGGCTGCAGACCCTCCCAAGGCCAGGCAGTGGCGTGGGAGTTGTTTGTGCTGGAATGACAGTTTTATTTCCTCTCTTTCTAATTCCTAAAAAAACCCCATGTTTAGGATCTGTTAAAAATGGCAGCAAAACTCTAATAAACTTTCCTAAAACCAGGGGTAGGCTGAGAAGAGTGAATGGATTCTGCTCTTGGTAACGCACTGGGACAAGTTGGGATGTTCATTTTTCTCCAGTATAGCTTCATTCAGTGATTTCTATAAAAATTAACTGGACACAAGATCTCTCTGTGTCTGATGGTATTTTTCTGTGCCTTGTGGACCCACAAGATAGCTGCAGGAGTTTTGTCAGATGTTTAAAACCCTTGCCTTACATCTGTTCTGAATCAGCCAAGATCTCAGCAGTATTTGTCTGGATACTCTTCTTTCCCAGTTGTGAAAATACAGAAGAGAAGAATTAAAAAAAAGACAAAGAAGACATTCTGATTTTTTTTTTAGTTCCTTTCTCCCTGGGATTTTAATTCATGTTTTCTCTGAGGGTTTTATATGTTTCCCTCCAGGTGCTGAGCACAGATTAGTTTTATGTTCCAGCAGGATAAGAGTGGAGGCTTGTGCACTGATTTGAGCTGGGTAGTCCAAATTAATTGTTCTTCCTTTCCTCTCTGCCTAGGAAATGTTTTTTGCTTTTAATAATTTGAAGCCCTGAGGTCAATACAATGGGTTTTATTTAACTGCATATCTGCAGCCAGTTCATGTGGTTTGATAAGAGCCCTTTCTTCCAAAGTGAAGAGATAAGAGACTGAAGCAAATGGCTTGGAAATTCATTAACTCAAATATTTATTGTAAAGAGGCACCTTTTAGACATGTACAAATCTTTAAATATATTTTCTTAATGTGACAGCTGATCCCAAAATGCTTTCCAAAGATGGGAGCCCCAGCACAGCCCTTGCTTGGGCAAACAGAGCCAGTCTGGTGTGCTCAGCTGCCAGGGCAGCTCCAGGACCTGCATTCCCTGGAGTGCCTCAGCTCAGAGCAGCTCTCAGCTCTGCCCACGAGGTGCTGTGACACCTGAACTGCTGCTTTTCCACACAGAATTGAGGCTTGTGCTTTGCTTTGTCCCTCCAAGTGGAATATTTGCTTAGTCTTGCTCATGATTTATAGCTCAAGGACTGAGCAAGCAGAAGGGGAGGGAGCAGAGTTTGAGTTTGGTTGCCGGGGGAAATGGGGGGCCAAAGGAATTGCAGGTGAGGCAGACAATGAGTGGCCTGTCCTGCTTGGAAGCCTGTAATTATAATTTAATGTCTGCCTGCACTCAGTTTGGTATCCAGAAGCTGCTGTCAGCATCAGAGACCGGGAATGCAGGAGGTGCGAGCTTGCCCCCAGTTTGTGGTCTCGGAAATGCTGTGTTACTCTGGGCCACCCTCCTCCAAAGAGATCTCAGGAGGGCCGGCCTGTTCCTCAGATTCCAGAGGCTGTTAAGTAGTGTGGAGAAGTTTGTGCTACTGCTGCTTCTCTTGCGCTTTGCTGCTAGGAAGCTTCTCTCTTTGCTGACATCATTTCTGGCACTTTTCCTGCAAACCTAAATTTGGCCATCAAAGAAAATGTGAGTGAAACCTGTTTGTGCTGTAGTGGCTGAGGCACTGAGGTGCCTCCAGAAGCAGGCAGGGCCAGAGCCTGTTTGAAATGCAGGGCTCAGTTTATGTAATGCTCTAATCCCATAAAGACATATCTGTGAGGCTTTTAAGTAGTTCCAGGGCTGTGGAGAGGTGGGAGCTGCTGTGGTGCAGAGTGGGTGCAGGGGGTCTGCAGCGACAGAGCAGTGGAGCTCAGCACCGTGTGGCAAAGGGGAATGGAGCATTGCTGTCGCTTTGTCATTGCAGTAGAGAGCAAAGCAGGCAGCAAAGGGCTGCATTCATGTTCTAGGGCAAGGCTGAGAGTGTTGACAGAGCCCAGAAGTGGGCTGGGCACAGCCATGGGGAACATCACGCCACTAAAAGCAGCTCAAATAGCACCTGCCAGTTCAGGAACGTGCCAGGGAGCTGGGAGGCCTTCCCAGAGCGTGAGTCATGAATGCCGTGTTTTTGGAGGGGTGACTCTTCATTGTTTTGTTCTGGAAGGTAGCTGGGATCTCTTCCTCTCAGAACCCTGCACTTGCTAACAGAGGGCTTGAGGAAAAGAGACTTCTCTGGGGTGAGTGGAAGGCAGAGGGTGTGGATGGAGCAGGTGAGCTGCTGGCCCTAAAACCTGTTTATCTGTGCAGGCAGAGGCCCCGAGCAAGCCGGTAGTGCGGCCGTACCGTCCCCCCACGGCCCAGGAGGTGTGTTACCAGAGGATCCAGCTGGCTCAGCAGCAGGCAGCACAGCTGGCTGTGGCCGTTCAAAAGGCCTCTCTCTCTTTGCCAGGAGAAAAGAGGAGGATTGCTCACGTGCCAAATGCAGCCCTCACCGCAGCAGCCAAACAAAGTAAGCCAGCGGCGGGATTTGGGATCGCTGTCCTGTCCTCCCCCTGGTGAAAGGCACTACCGTGTGTTTAAATTTCTCCTGAGCAGATGTGAAACTATCAGGAGATGTGTAGGACTGGCCATGACTTGAATCTTTGCTGATAGTGACCAGTGGAAGGTCTTTCCCTGAGAAATTCCATCCTGTTCTGAAAAGCAACAGGTCAGACGTGTACAGCCTCAAGTGTCTCACCCAGCCTCCCTCACTTCAGCCTTTCCTTTTTCTGTTTCTTCCTTGGATTGTGTTTGCTCTTCATTCCCTCTTTCATTTAAGCCTTCAGAGGTGGCAGGAGCAGGAGGGAAGTGCTAATTAATGCTGGTTGCTGTCCCTTTGTAGTGGAAGGACTCAGAGCTGACGTATGGGGTGTTAGTGCCTTGCAGGTGACAGAGTTACCTCTTTAAACTCTGCTGACTCAGTTACCCCAAAACAAACTGAAATGAGACACATTTCCTGGCAGAAGGTTCCTTCATCCTTGCCTGCAAGGTGGTAAAATTACCCAATTTGTATCCCTCTGGAGCCTTGGATTGGAGAAAATCACAGCTTGCAGCACTGGCCTTTGATAGTGCGTTCATCCTGGCGGCCTGAAGCCCAGTGGCAGGATTTCCACCCCAGTGTTTTCTGTTCCCTGCAGGCCTCGGGAGCAGTAAGACGACTGCTGGTGGCAGGAGTGTCACTCCTTCCAATGACTCTGAAGCCCCCACCCTTCCTCTGAAGGCTTGCACCTTAGCTGGGATGGCTTCCAAGACCACCAGCACCATCGTGCCCAAAAGGGTGGCGCATGTTCCCTCCTTACAGGTAAGATTTGAATTATTTCCTGTCAATCCCCAGGGAGGGTGGTATGTTTGATCCTGCTGTTCCAAACTTAGCACTCCCTGAAAGTGGTGTTTTGATTATGTTGATTAAATGGGTTTGTTTCTTCCTGTGGTTTTCCTCGATAGCATTGTATGAAAAATTAAACACTCGAGGGGTAGGAGCTTAAAAAGGTAGAAACACTTAAGTGCTGCTCTGATCTCTTTGGATATTGATCACACATCTCCAGTTGGAGCCTTCTCTTGTGCTGCCTGGCTGGGTGTGTTTGGGTCAGGGACTCAGAACCACCTGTGTTCAAAAGCCATGGGTGGATTAATGGCCTTCCCAGGCTCTGTGGGCCACACCGAGGCAGGTGGTTATGAATAATGTCCCACTGTGACCTAAATAATGAAATGTGATCATTGAACTTCATGCTGCTGTTGGTGTTTGAGGAAAAAACTTCTTTTTTGTCTGGTTGTTTTTTTGGGGTTTTTTTGTTTTTTTCCCTGGGATCTCTGCCCAGCCTTTGGGTGCTTTTGCTATGAGTTCCTTAGCAAAACAACAGGACAAGAGGGAATGGCTTCCCACTGCCAGAGAGCACGATTAGATGGGATATTGGGAAGTAATTGTTCCCTGTAAGGGCGCTGAGGCCCTGGCACAGGTTTCCCAGAGCAGCTGTGGCTGCCCCTGCATCCCTGGCAGTGTCCAAGGCCAGGTTGGACGGGGCTTGGAGCAACCTGGGATAGTGGAAGGTGTCCCTGCCCATGGCAGGGGTGGGACTGGATGGGCTTTAAGGTCCCTTCCAACCCAAACCTTTCCATGATTCTCTAAGTCCCTCCTTTCCCTATGAGCTCTGGGAAACCTTTTGCTTGCTAAGACAGTTCAGAGTAGAATTCCTTATGGAGCAGCCTGTGGATGGCATCAGAAGCTGTTGGCTGGAGTGGCTGACAGAGACGTGGTTAGTGCCAGGACTTGATTAAAGGTACCTTTATTGATGATATTGTGTCAAGATATGCCATAACTTGCTCTGATGATTTCTAGAAGAGCAAAAAGTAATTTTTTTCCTTTGTCACCCAAACAGCCACCACAGTAACACAGAACTTGAAGCTGAGTAAAAATAAAAGAAATAACTGAAAGGATAAAATCTTTGCCAGTTAGAGAAGTGCTTAAGGGCATCATATTAGTTAGTGATTGAGTTTATATATATATATATATATTTTTTTTTTTAATGAAAAGGACCAAATCCCTTTGGCCAGGCCATCAAAGTGAAAATCTCCTGGGGAAAATGAACACTTTTCCCATTGAGAGATAGGACCAGTTGCTCCCCTTGGATAAGCTCACATCTTCCATAGAGCTGTTTTTATTCCAGATTGCAGCAGATGGTTTGGTTTGTGGAGATCTCTGGGGTGGGATGGAGACAAAACAATCGGGTGTTGTAGTGATGAATGTACAGCTTCCTCTCTGAAAAGGAGGCAAAGTGGTGTGGTTTGGGGAATAAACTGGTGTTAAATGAAAAACTGCAGTGCTAGGTCATAACTCAGTCCAACAGGCAGGTTTTGAAGAACATGTCATTAAATTGAAAGGGGAAATCCTTTTAGGAACATCATGACTAGCATTAAAAAAGGAAGAAAAGCCCCAGTGCAGTCAAGTTCTGGGAGTGCCACAGGAAGTGGGATGGTTGAGTGGGATGCCAGCCTGGCAGGAGGGGCCTCCTGTTCCCTCTCACAGCCAGGGTACCAAACCTGTCTGTGGTGCCCATGACTGGTGTTGTGTGTTCACAGCTCCAGTGCAGATCCTGCCCTTGGATCTCTTGATGGGAATGTCAGCATTCCCGTGCTCTGGAATGCCTGTGTGTGCAGGCAGTGCTGTGACTAAAGCCCCTGCAGCCCTTGGCTCCTGGCTGAGCTCAGAATGAAGCACAGTTGTTTTCTGAAGGAGTTAAAACCCTGAAGGTGGCACGGGAGCCTCCAGTGGTATTTTTGGCACCACAAGTGCTGTGGGTTAAGTTTAGCTTTGGGCAGATTTTCAGAACGGAAGTCACACCACTGTTAATAACAGCAGGAAGTGGGAGAGCCTCAGAGCAACTTCCTAAAGCCTGACCAGCCTCTTTCTCTCTCTCTGTCTCACCTCCAGAGCACCACTTTACAGAGGCCTGTTATTCCCACAGAATTTGGTGCTAAAGTCCCAACCAACATTCGTCAGAGATATCTCAATCTCTTCATTGATGAGTGCCTGAAATTCTGCTCCTCCTCCCAGGAAGCCTTTGACAAGGTCTGTACAGATCCTTGCTTCTTAGGAGTAAAGTTTGCAGCAGGAAATGACATCCTCTGCCTTGGGCAAGACTTCCTAAAATTGTAGGAAATCCAGAAAACTGGATTGGATTTGTGTTTGCATAAACCTGGGGGTGGGAACTGGATGATCTTTTAGGTCCCTTCCAACCCAAACCGTTTCACGATTCCATGAAAACACCCTTATCTACACACAGTTCTGTAGAGGAAACTGGCATTAAAATAGTTCCAGACTGGATGACAGAAAGTGCAGTTCCAGTGGAGGCTTCCAGTAGGAAATCCCATCTTTCCCTTCATTTGGAAAACTTGCCTGATGTCTTTAATAATCCCCAGAGAGGAATGCAGAGGAATGTGCACTGTGGTCAAGCTGGACAAAAAGACCTTTTGCTCTGGTCCAGCTGGAAACAGCTCCTGGAAACAAAGTGTTGAGCACAGGGAAGTGTTTGAGACAGATGTGATTGGTTGGGAATTGGTTCCTTTCTGCTTATGAAGGCTTTTAAGGAGCCTCCTACCAGTAGAAACAGGATAGTAGGCTTTCCAAAAGCAAAGTGGAAAAAGTAATACATTTTATTGGAAAACCTTGGCCATTAATGTTGGGTACATGTGGGACTTTGTGTGGTGTGTTCTGTAAACAAAGCAGACACCATAAGGATTTCTTTTGTGGGATTCCACCTTCACAGCTTCCCTGGGGGAATGTTCCTTTTGCATCCAAGGAGTGACCACTTGCCAGACTTCCTTTTCTTACCAGTTAAGATCTTGCACTGCACCAAAGTGAGGAAAACTGGCAGTCCTAAGAACAGGAATAAAAACATGGCAAGGTTAGATCTTCCTGGTAGCAAGAGCACCTCTTGAGTACTTAAGCCAAGGTGGCAGCAGACTTTATATGGGGAAAAGAGAAGGGATGATAGGGATTTAAAATACCTTAAAATTTGAAGAAAGTAGTTTTTTGTTACTTAGGAAATTTTTCTTAATCTCTTGGGGAAGGTTTCACATGACAGTGCTTTTTCCAGCACTTTGTTTAAAATACAATTAACTTTTTTCTCTTACTCCCCTGAGCAAGACCCCAAACCAGGACATATTTGTGCCATGTTCTACTTCATTGCTCAATTCCTTGTCAGGCAATTTTTTTTTGCTGTCATACTTGGGGTCTGTATTTTAAGAGCCAAACGTTTCTGTGCTCCAAAAGCAATGGAAGCTGTGGCTGCCCCATGCCCTGGAAGTGTCCGTGGCCAGGCTGGATGGGGCTCGGAGCCACCTGGCGTAGTGGAAGGTGGAAAAAAATGGGAAAAAATGGGAAAAATCCCAAACCATTCTGGGGTTCTCTGAACAGTGGAAAGGGAGTGGTGATGCCCTGTGCTGTCCACAGGCCCTGGCAGAGGAGAAGGTGGCCTATGAACGTAGCACCAGTCGCAACATCTACCTGAACGTGGCCGTGAACACCTTGAAGAAGCTCCGGAGCCTCGTGCCCAACTCCCCAGCCAGCACCAACAGTAGGTACCATGCTGGGCTCTGCTCACTGGAGCCCTGCTGGGGTTGGAAACCACTTGTTGAAAAGCAAGAAGCCATTTCTCAGCAGCATTATGCTGAAAGGCAAACAGCTCCAGTTTAGCTTTTTATAGTCTGGCAGGCTTTAATGGGCCTTCAAGAGGCAAGTCCTGCAACGCTTTGTTGGCTCTCTCAGCCTAAGTGGAGATAATGCCACACGGATTTTTATTTTTTTTTTTAGCACAAGTTCTTTAAAATGAAAAGCCCTGCTAATGGAGTAACTTTCACATGATGCCTTCAAAGTGATAGACTCGTCCATCACCACAGAAATCTGTTACACACATTAAGCTTCAAGAGAGAAACGAAGAGGGTTAAGACATTTCATTATTGGCTCTCGAGAGGGTACATTAAACAATCAATTTGTGCTGTTCTTGTGAATTTTTTTTTTCCCCTGGTCTCTTCCCTTTTCTCCCCTCTGTCTTCATTACGTTCCTGGCCATTAGGCAGAGCAGCTGAACTTGGAGGCTGGCCTTTAGGAGAGGGCTGCCAGTTAATGATTAGTAAAAAGCCCCTCTCTGCCATTATCTGATGTGCTGAGCATATTCTAGAGCTCTGAAGCTCCTTTCTAAAAGGAGTTGAAAGATCCTGTGTGGGAGGCTGGTCTGCAGGGCCCAGCAACAGAGCTGCTCCCTGGGGGTGAGTGATGCCCCCACGCAGCACATGGTGGGGTCAGGCTGCTCCTCTCTTGCTTTTGGTCACTCGGAGGGCTCACTGTGCAGAGTGAGCAGGGAGAGCTACCAGGAGAGCTGTAAAAATGTCCTTGCTGCCCTTAAAATAAATTGTTGTGACTGACAGGGTGAACTGAAAACTCTCAGTAGTGCTGGAACGGAAATGCTGGGCAGCACCTGGCACACAGAATCCATTGCTGGAGCAAAACAAGAGTTCAAGAGGATAAACACAGTCCTCCTCTTGCCTGTGTGTAGTGCCCCAAAGTAGTCACTCACCTGGGTACCTGATCTCTGTCCCCTTCTGCGGTTTCCTTCTCGTTGCAGAGACAAGTAACAAGAAGGTGGTGTCCCACGAGGCTGTGCTGGGAGGGAAGCTGGCTGCCAAGACAAGCTTTACCCTGAACCGCTCAGGGAGCCTGAGAGCCGAGGATTTGACAGGTCAGCCCCTGCTCCTGCTTGGCTGGAACTTGTCAGGTGGGGTGGAGGTGCAGCAGTGTCCCTGGGGGGAGCAGGATCAGTCCAGTGCTGTCATGGGGGCTCTTTGGGCACCACAATGTCAGAAGGATCTAAAGCTGTGGGAGAGTGTCCCAAGGAGGGACACGGCGCTGGGGAAGGGTCTGAGGAGCGGCTGAGGGCACTTGGCTCGTTCAGCTGGTCCGCAGGAGACTGAGGGGAGACTCCTCGGGGGCTGCAGCCCCTCCCGAGGGGAGGCGGAGGGGCAGGGGCTGAGCTCTGCTCTGGGACCAGGGACAGGAGCCCAGGGAATGGCTGGAGCGGTGCCAGGGGGTTGGGATGGACATCAGGGAAAGGTTCTTCCCCCAGAGGGTGCTGGGCACTGACCAGGCTCCCCAGGGAATGGGCACGGCCCCAAGGCTGCCAGAGCTCCAGGAGCGTTTGGACAACGCTCCCAGGGATGCACAGGGTGGGATCGTTGGGGTGTCTGTGCAGGGCCAGGAGCTGAACTCCATGATCCCTGTGGGTCCCTCCCAGCTCAGGACATTCCTGGACTCTGTGATAGGAAGTGCTGGGATTTATCTGTGGGCTGTGTTAGGAGTTATTGCCTGGCTGCAGCACGGAGCTGCAGAGTCCCTCAGTGGATGGTGACACCACTGACCAGTGTCTTTCTGTCCTCACTGGGGCTGTGAGGTCACTGCTGCAGCCTGCCTGGCTTTGATGGGGCATCAATAACCATTCCGAGCTGCCTCTTGTGCTTTGGGCATTATTTTACTTTCTTGCCCTGAAGCAGTACTTTGCAATGTGCTGTCAGATTAAAAGGCAAACTTAAAAATCTCCATCTCTGCAGGGCTCAATTTCACTTTCACCAATGTCACAGTAAGGTCATATTGTAGCCAAAGGGTTGTGCCACGAGCATTTTTCATGTGGGCTCAAATCAGTTAAGGGTATTTTGGTTGCCAAGAGATGCAGGCAAATTGTTGAGGAGATCAGAGGAGAGACAGAGAGGCCACGGAGCAGAAGGAATTGACATGGAGAAAGCTTAAAAGGGCCAGTATAGCTCAGCTAAGCAACATCAAAGGGCACCCAGCAATATTGGAAGGGTTTAACGCAGCAGCCAAGGAAGATATTGAGCAGAGTGCAAGAAGTTATAATTATTCTGTGAAATGAAACAAGCAGCCTGAAATCAGCAGCAGGAAGAAGCTTCTGATAATGAAGTTTTTAGGGAGCTCTGGGTGGCCTTTGAGGGGTGTTAGCAATTATCAGCTATAACAGTTAAAACATTAATATGGGAGAAGTCTCACATTTAGTGATAGAACAAAGGGGAATGTCTTCCCACTGCCAGAGGGCAGGGCTAGATTGGGGAGGGAGTCGTGCGGGGGAGGGTGGGGAGGCCCTGGCACAGGTTTCCCAGAGCAGCTGTGGCTGCCCCATCCCTGGCAGTGTCCAAGGCTGGGTTGGATGGGGCTTGGAGCAGCCTGGGCTAGGGGAAGGTGTCCCTGCCCATGGCAGGGGGTAGGATGGAATGATCTCCATGGTCCCTTCCAACCCAGATTATTCTGGTTCTGTCAGTAACAAAAAGGCCTGAAGGTGGGCCCTTTGGAGGAATTCTGTTCCAGCTGTGCTTTCCAGACTTAATGCTGCTTGTTCAAAGGGGTTAAAAATCAACTTCTGCATTAATGACAAGATTTTAAAAACTACCACCCCACACCTGTTCCCCTGCCCATCCTGAGCCGAGTGGAAGCAAGTTCCAAATAGAGGGGGTAGTTCATCAAGCCAGGAGACTTGACAAAGCCCAAAGCAGTGAGAGAGACAGCCCCTACTCGAGTGGTGTGACCTGAGCCCTGTGTCTGTGTGCAGGAGCTGCCTTGTACCGGCGCCTCAAGGAGTACCTGATGAGTGAGGAGCAGCTCAAGGAGAACGGGTACCCAATGCCTCACCCCGACAAGGCCGGGCGCGCCGTGCTCTTCACTGCAGAGGAGAAGAAAGTGCTCGACTGTAAGCTCTGCTGGCTCTTTCCTTCTGCAGGCTGTGCTGGGTACAACTGGAGCTGCCTGTTCTGTTTGTGTAAAGTCTCAGCATGGAGCTGTTTGCTCCCGTTGTGATGGGGAGTGTGGCTGCAGAACTCTGCTGCATTCCTGCATGATGAGTTTCTTCAGCTTGCACTTCATGTAAATGTTTTGACCCAAGGTTTATAATCTGTGGATTGTGAGGCTGAGTGAAGTTTCTAATGTGTAATTCCCAGCTAGCAGGTGACACGATGAGAGAAAACAGCTTCAAGTTGCACCAGGGAAGGTTTAGGTTGGATATTATGGAAAATTCCTTTACTGAAAGGGTTTTGAAGCATTGAAGAGGTTGCCCAGAGCAGTGGTGGAGTCACCATCCCTGAAGTATTCAAAAAACATGTGGATGTAGCAGTTGAGGACATGGCTTAGTGGTGACCATGGTGGTGGTGCTGATGGTTGGACTTGATCTTAAAGGTCTTTTCCAACCTTAGCAATTCCGTGATTCTATGCTGCCAGGGAACAGCAACTGAGCAGGCTGTGTCCCTGGACAGGCTGTCTTTGTCACGCCTTGTGAGGACACATTTTGCACTCGCTCACTCAGGTTTTGACTCCAAGGGAATGTATGCAAGGGGGGTGGTTGGAAAGAGGCTCCTGCTCACCTCTCCCAGGGGAAGGATCTTTTTCTGTCTCTGTGCATGTGAGCTGTTGTGGTGGGATGAGGACTGACACTGGGCCAGGCTGGTTCTGCAGCAGGCCCTGCTGTGCTGCTTTGGACTGCAGAGTTTTCTCCTTGGTCTCTTGGCAGTGCTGGGCCAAGTGGTTCCCAAAAGCCCCTTTAGCAGCTGAACAAAGTGATGATAAAATCACCGAAAGGTTTGGGTTGGAAGGGATCTTAAAGCCCAACTCATTCCACCCCCTGGAACAGCCTCCGCTAGACCAGCTGTCTCCAAGCCCCATCCAGTCTGGCCTTGATGCCACAGGTTTCCTCAGGACAGGATGGGGCCCTCCTCTGTCTGAGTTTTCTGAACTCATAGCAGGATTTCTGCTCTCAGACCCTGATGAAGGCAGGCTGTGCTGCAGCAGGGCTAAAACCCAGACTGGGGTTATCTTTTGAGGTGCTTTGCCACGCTCCCCTGAGCATCTCTGCGGAGAGACCTCGCTGAAGTGTGTTAAGTGCTCATCCATGTTCACACCTTGTGCCTACATTTGTCCTGTGGTTGCTGAAGCAACCTGGGCAAAAGCTCCCTTGCATTAACACTGTCAAGTGCTGTGTTTGTGAGAGCCCTTTTTTCCAGGGAACCAGCCAGCTCCTTTATGTGATCCCAGGCTCATGTTCCTGATTCTGTTTCCTACAAATGTTGCAGGATCTTTGAATTTCCTCTTCTTTAACTAAAGCGTTTGCAGGTTTGTTAATGCTGTGACCGTGGTCACTGGACACCAGTGGGCTGGTGTTGGGCAGAGCTGGGAATGTGCTCACGGCTTAAATACTCACACTAGAACCCATGGAATTGCATGGAGATCAGAAGAATCATAGTCAGCTACTTTACAAGGGCTTTTTGCATCTCCCTTCTGCAAATTTTGGGGAGCACAGGCACAGCTGGCAGGAGGGAGCAGTCCCAAACTGCCCCCTGGGTTTAGATGCCGGGGAATCCTTACAGAAAAGCTGTGCCCTGGAAGAACTAAAATGTCATTTGGAAGTGACAAGGTGCAGAGCCTCTGGAAACCAGGCTTCATTAGCTCTGATGTCCAAAGAATGACTTATTTATCCTGTTTCTTAAAATAACTGTGTTAGACTCCAACATAATTTGCTGTGGATGGAGAAACAACGCAGCAAACAATGATGGAACCGAGGTGCAGCTGATGTGCACCCAAACCACTGCAGAGTCTTTATGTTTGCCTCTGGGAAGTGTTTGGGGGGCAGATGCTCCAGGACTGCATTTTCAGAGGGGTTGCTGTGCCTTTACAGGGGTTTGGAGCAACATTTGGGATCCTCGACAGGAAACGTTTCGCAGGGTTTGGGGCCTGAGTGACTGTGAGTTCCTGGTGCTTTGGCCAGGTGAAGCAGGTGAGGGGTTTCCAGTGACCTGGCTGTTGTTTCTGTGCTCTCCCCAAGCCTCCTGCAGGATTTGCTGTCGCTGTGGCACCGAGTACATGGTCTCAGCCTCTGGGAGCTGCATCCGGAAGGAGGAGTGTGTGCACCACTGGGGGAGGCTGCGCAAGCAGAGAGGTACAGCCCTGCCAGGGGTTCTGTCCTGGCTCTGCCCCAGCTCCAAACACAGCGTTTGAGCTGCTGTGGGACGTTCTGGGGCTTGTCACGCTCCCAGGTGGTGGCAGTTCCTGGGCCTGTCACTGCTGCTCCTGAAATGGCCTCACAAAGAGCTGCTGGGCCTGATGGTCCCCAAAATATCACACACTGGGGCTGGAGCAGAGGTGGTTCATCTTGGTTTAAGAAAGTAAAGGAAAAACCCAGCCTTCCTGTGGATTTTGAAAAAAAAATCAGCCTTTTAAGAGGCTGACTGGGAGCACTAGAGGTCCATCAGTCCCAGGAGAATTTACTGGTCTTGGTTGAATTCATTTGCAGCAAGACACTAACCTAGTTTGAGCTCTGCTCTGGTTTTCCATCAGAGCATCCGAGTGGCTTCTGGAGTTTGTCTGGCTGAGTACCAGAGACTTAAAGTCTTTAGATTGCTGCCTGTGAATCCACAGTTATTTTTCCCCTGTGTTTGACACATTATTGTTGTGCTCATCCAGGGGATGAGGGCTGAAGTTCAAGTCTCTTGTTAACAAGACTCTTCTCCTTGACTCATAATCTCTTGCTCTTTCAGTGCCAGGTGGGTGGGAAACTCACTACAGCTGCTGCTCCGGAGCTGTGGGTTCACCAGGCTGCCAGGTTGCTAAAGTAAGTCACAGAACAACACCTTTTTATTCTCAGTGACATTGGTGCTCTACTCACAGTGGTGGTGGCTGGGAAATCCTTGCTTAAGCCTTTAGAAGAACAGTGGCTTCTCTTAAAGCAGGAAAATGAGTGCTGCTTAAATTTTTTTGCTCTACAGAGGTAGGAGAATCCAGTATTTGACACTCTGGAGTGAGGTGGGTGCATTTATCCTAAACTGCCTGGCCCATCTGCTTGAGGGACACACAAAAGCTCATGTTCTGTAGTGAATCACAGGAGTGAGAAATTAGGGATTTCCTTTTAAGGAGCCGTTTAGAGCTTTGGCAACTGTGCCAAAACCTTTTTCCCATCTTTTCCTACCCCAGATTCCCATGCTAAGGTAACTTTCACCTGGTGGCCAAATCTTTTCTCAGAAGTTTCCTGTTTGCTGCCTGCCCTTTGTTGTGTTTAGGGGAGGAACCTTCCCAAGGAGCCTGTTGTAACTCACAAATACCACAAAACTTCTCTTGAGGGATCCCAGCACCAGAAAAAAAAAAGCAAAACCTGCTCAGGTTTGGAGTTTGATGGAGCAGAGCACTGTTTGGGATACCTTTGCACAGGTGCTTTTCCCTTTCCTTAGGCAGCAGGAGAATTGGCCCAGCCTGGCATCCCCGATCCTCCCAAACCACGGGCTGAAGGGAGCAGTCTGTCTTTTGCCTTCCCTCAGGTCTCTGGTGATGTTCCTTGTCACTTGTTTTAGTGGCATTTTTCTCTCTGGCAGCTGCCATGCAGGGCAGAACCAACAGCTAGAGGTAGGAAGTGAATTCTGGGGCAAAATTCAAGGTTTGTTACAATAGGAGTTGTCTGGGCACCATAAAAGCCTGACCTGCACAGGTGGGATCAGGCTATTACTTTCTTCCTTTTTCACATGAATTTACAATTTAAAAAAAATCAGCTTCTCTGGGCAACCTGTGCCAGGGCCTCCCCACCCTCACAGGGAAAAATTCCTTCCCAATATCCCTTCTAACCCTGCCCTCTGACAGTGGGAAGCCATTCCTCCTTGTCCTGCAACTCCTTGCCAGTGTTAAAAGTCCCTCCCCTCCTTTTTATAATCCCCCAGTTTTCACAGCATCCTTTGGTAGATTAAAGTTTGGATCACAGCCTGCTCAGGATCAGAGTACTCAGTGAAATTTTGGGATGTTGGGATACTGGGAGCACAGCATCTTCCAGCTTTGAAGGAGGGCATAGAAAGCAGACAATGTTTGTAACAGGACACCGTGCTCCGTAACTGCACCCGGAGCTGGCTGGAAAAGTCTGTGTGTGTCATTCCAAACACGCCTGGATGTCCCTGCCCGGGTTTCCTGCAGTTATGCAGGGAGGCAGGAGGTGGCAGGATGGAGCTGTGCTGCTCCCGGGGAGCCTGGAGTGGCTGCTCTTTGTGACACCCGAGGCTGCTGCTTCCTCGGGTCTGGAAAACAGGAGCAACTCCCCTGCCCTGCTCCCAGCCAGGAAGAATTGGGCAGTTGCAGAACCACTGCTAAGGCAGAAAAACACCTGGTGGGATTTTTTCCTTTCCTTCACTGCTCAGTTCTGTTGCACTGCAGAGGGAGGGAAGGGCTCAGGCTGCCAGGGAGAGGTGTTTGCTGTCTCTTGGCTGGTCCTCTGCTCTCCACATTCCTCAGCAGAGCAGTCAGATCCCTGCCATAGGTGCACAGTGTGGCCCCCTGCTCCTGGGAATCAGCAAACCTTGAGGCCTTTGAGCAGTGCTGGCTTTGGATACAGGCAGAGATTGGCCTCAGTGTTGGCCCAGCTGCCTCATTAACTTCAAATGATGCAGTTCCTGCGCTCTGGCTGCACCTGCAGTAGTGACCTGTGCAGGAAAATATGCACATCCTGCTTTGGTTACCCCTCTGCCCACACAGCTTTACAAGGGCCTCAGTCCCTCCTCTCTCCAGCCTTTAATCCTGAGACAAACCAGGACAGTTCCATTCCTTGTAGGGTGAGATCTGTGGGGAGCCCTGTACTGTGCTGGGTGCTGCTGAGGCACCCCCCGCAAAATCCTGTGGGCAGGCTGGGACCCTTATGACAAGAAAGACAAGGTGGGACTGGAGCATGTCCAGGGAAGGGGCTGAAGCAGCAGGAGCAGCTGAGGGAGCTGGGGGGGCTCAGCCGGGAGAAAAGGAGGCTCAGGGGGGCCCTTCTGGCTCTGCACCAGTCACTGACAGGAGGGGGCAGCCAGGGGGAGTCAGGTTCTGCTCCCAGGGAACAGGGACAGGAGGAGAGGGAACAGCCTCAGGCTGTGCCAGGGGAGGGTTGGATTGGATATTGGGAAAATGTCTTCATGGAAAGGGTTGTAAAGCATTAGAACAGGCTGCCCAGGGCAGTGGTGGAATCATGATCCCTGGAAATGTTCAAAAAATGTGTGGCTGTGGCACTGGGGGAGAGTGGTGACCATGGTAGTGCTGGGTTGACTTGATGATTTTAGAGGTCCTTTCCAGCCTTAAGGATTCTGGGATTCTATGTTTGGAAGCACCACAAAGGTGCACAGGCTGCTGTGATTGTGCACAAATACACCGAGACCTAGGGACAGACAAAACTTAAAGACAACAAAAGGCCCCACTGGGCTGTCAGGGAGGCAGAGCTTTGTCTCTGGGCGTGGTGCTGCAGGTTGGTGTGACATAAAACCATGTCAGTGGGCAAAAGGGCAGTCACAGCCTCTGCCTTGCTGAGGTCACCTGTTCTGCTTCCCTTCAGACTTCATCCAGCTCAGAACTCCTGCTGCAAGGAGAGTTCAAGATCACCAGTGGGGTGGGGTCTGTGGCTGTGCAGGAGTGTGGGAGTACCTGTCTTGCAACAGCAGCTCAGTCTTGCGTTGGCTGAAGCCACTTGTGAAATCACTCCCTGAGTTTTCCTGCTGGATCTTGTTGACCCTGGAGCTTTAGCTGGGAACAATGCAGAGTGCTTGGAAATGCTCTCTTTCCCCTCAAGTGCTGGTGGGCTGTAGCTCCTGTGTGTGTGAGCTGGCTGGATTTGGAATGCAGTGGCTCTGGCTGGATGCACACAGGGAGATGCTCTGGAGGTCCTGTCACCCACCCCTGGCGCCCATGCTCACAGGGGGGTGTCTGGGGGTAGAATCCTGCACTGGGCATGTCCTGGCCGCAGGAACCAGCAGCTGGAGTGACATCAGTGTCAGGCCTCAGTGTGACCCTTCCTGACTGACTCTGCTCCAGACTGAAAGCTCCTTCTCCCCAGACACTGATGTCCTGCTCCTCACTGTGCTGTCACTACAGTGCCACCAGCTCTGATCTGGCTTTGGAGTTAGGGTTGCCCATGGCTGTGTTTGCTGTGTGTGTGAACTTCTCAGGCTCACTGTAGGCCACACTTACTCCTCATTAACCTTTAGAAATGATTAAACGCTTTTGTTGAAGTGGAGGTTTGTTGGAGTGTGCTTTTTGGCTTCTTGTTCTTACCAACAACAATTGTCCCTTTCTTTTCCTTCAAGCAACACGTCCATGATGGGCGCAAGGAGAGCCTGGACGGCTTTGTGAAGACCTTCGAGAAGCTGCCCACGACTGATGGGTACCCTGGGATCTACGCCTTAGACTGTGAAATGGTGGGTCCAGGGCACGGCCAAAAGAAAGCTTTTTGGGGAGGGCTGAGGGTGTGACACGAGTGGCTGGGGGGAAGCTCTGTTTCCTGACCTGCTGTAGGTGTGATTTGGCTGTCACTGCTTGGTGTGCTTGGCTCAGCAGTGTGTGCAGCCCTGCCAGGCTGTGACTGGCCCACACTGGGCCAGATGTGCCACATTTTGGGAGCTGCAGCACTTGGCTGGAGGGCTCCACTGATCCCACTGTGGTCGGCCTGTGCTTCCCTTCACTCTGCCCTGTTCCTGCAGTGCTACACGAAACAAGGACTGGAGCTGACCAGAGTAACTGTGATCAACTCGGAGCTCAAAGTGGTGTACGACACCTTCGTCAAACCCGACTCCAAGGTGGTGGACTACAACACCAGGTGAGGGCTGGGACACCAGGTAAGGAGTAGACTGTAACACCAGGTGAGGGCTGTGACACCTGGTGAGGGCTACAACACCTAGTAAGGGCTGTAACGCCTGGTAAGGACTAGACTGTAACACCAGGTGAGAGCTGTAACACCTGATAAGGGCTGTAACACCTGGTAAGGCCTAGACTTTAACACCAGATGAAGCCTATAACACCAGGGAAGGACTGTAACTTCTGGTAAGAGCTGTAACACTTTGTAAGGACTAGACTAACACCAGGTGAGGGCTGTAACACCAGGACTAGACTGTAACACCAGGGAAGAACTGTAACAGGTAAGGACTAGACTGTAACACCAGGTGAGGACTGTGATCAGGATGGTCTTCCTCAGGACAGAGCTCTGTGCTCTGTCAGGACCTTGGCGTGGCTGGGAGCACGTGTTGAAACTCCACTGACCACCACTTCCTAAGGGCTGAGGGTCTTTGGGCCTTGAGGTGTTTCTTCAGTGAAGGAAGTCCATGTTTCTCCTCTTGCTCTGCAGATTCTCAGGTGTGACAGAGGAGGACCTGGAGAACACGAGCATCACCCTGCGGGATGTCCAGGCCGTCCTCCTGAACATGTTCAGTGCAGACACCATCTTGATAGGGCACAGCTTGGAAAGCGACTTATTTGCACTAAAGGTAACTTGGAGTCTTGCCTTCACACCTCCCTCTGGTGCTTTCCCACCTTGGGGGGTGTTATGTGTCTCCTTTAAATTTAGGAACTTTTTATTTCCAAGAACCAGGAGGACACAGCATTGGGGTGGCCCCACCTTGAGTCCTGTGTGCAGTTTTGGGCACCACAATATAAAAAAGGCATTAAACCATTAGAGAGTGTCCAAAGGAGCTACGAGGATGGGGAAGGGTCTGGAGGGGCCTTGTGAAGAGCAGCTGAGGGGACTTGGTTTGTTCAGCCTGGAGAAGGGGAGACTGAGGGGAGACTCACTGTGGTCTCCATCATCCTCAGGAGGGGAAGAGGAGGGGCAGGTACCAATCTCCTCACTTTGTGACCAGGGACAGGAGCCCAGGGAACGGCTGGAGCTGTGCCAGGGGGTTGGGATGGACATCAGGGAAAGGTTCTTCCCCCAGAGGGTGCTGGGCACTGCCCAGGCTCCCCAGGGAATGGGCACGGCCCCAAGGCTGCCAGAGCTCCAGGAGCGGATGGACAACGCTCCCAGGGATGCACAGGGTGGGATTGTTGGGGTGTCTGTGCAGGGCCAGGGGTTGGACTGATGATCCTTGTGGGACCCTTCCAACTCAGGATACTCCAGGATTCTGTGATCTGTCCTGTCTCTGAGCCTGTGGGAAGCTGCTTGTGGTGGAAGAGCAAGGGAATGGGTCATTTGTCACTCATGGGGTCACCCCAACTTTCAGTGACTGCTGCTGCCCAGAGTGACAGACCTGACCAGAGCTGACTGGGCTGGAAGGGGCTCTGAGCATCCTGATCTGGTGGAAGGTGTCCCTGCCCATGGCAGGGGCTGGAACAAGATGGTCTCTAAGGTCTCTTCCAACCCAAACTATTCCTTGATTCCATGACTGATCCCAAGCCATTTGCCTTTCACCCATGCCAGATTTGTTCTCTATTCTGTGCCTGCTTTGCTGGGACTTGTGGTGTTACTTTGATGAAGTTATTTTGACCTTCTACCTGTCCTGTTTCCTGCCCTCATCAGCCTGGTCTGCACATCCCTCAGCCACCTCTCTGTCCTGCCAGGGGGTCTGTCCTGCCCTGAGGCCCCCAGGGGCTTGTCCAGGGTCACCAAGAGAGCGTGTGGCAGGCAGGAGCCAAGTCCTTGTGCTCACGTGCCAGAACTTCCCTCAGCCATTCTTCATCCCACAGCTCCCCTGCTGAAGCCTCTGTGGCTGCCAGCTCCCAGTGCTGGGTTGGAAGCAGGAGCTTTTAATGCCTGTAAAACACTTCACCTCTCCATGGTACCCTTTATCCCAGCCTCAGAGAGGCTTCATCATCATCATCATAAAAACATTATTTACAGTTAGATCAGCTCGGGATGACTGCGTTGGCCTCTCAGAGGCTTGATTTTCTCTTAGCACCAGAGCCACTGCCAGGAGAAGGAGCCCAGAGCAATCCAGCAGAGCGTGGGGTGTCACGGGATGGCCGAGGGCTGTGGCAGGAACGTCACATCTCACTAATGGCTCTGGCAAGCTCCAGATGCTGATGGCATTTCAAGTTTTACTTAAAGCTTTATTATCCTATTTCCTCAATCTTCCTGATCTACATAAGTAATTACCACTGTGGCTGGGTGGGTGCCAAAGCTGAGTGCAGTCCAGAGAGATTATCCATAACGTTGGCAGTTTTATATTCCAGAGAGCACAGCAGGTTGTTTCTGTTAAAGTGCAGCTGTTCTGGGGCAGTTTTGGAGCTGTGGAACTGTTCTTGATGGAGTTATGGGGTGTCCTGCAACGTGAGCTGGTGCCTGGAGGCAGAGAAGGAGATGGGATTGTCAGGGTCCTGTCAGAGTCATTTGCAGAGCCATCTCCTGGTCAGGCACTCAGGTTTATCTCTTCGACCCTGCATTTTGCTCTGTGCTCAGGATGTGGGGTTACCTTCACCCACATTCCTTCAGCTCTCACTGAACACAGTCCATGTCAGCAAAGGATTCATCTTGTCTGAGCCTGAGAGGCAGAAGTTAGTGTTAAAAATTTAAGCCAACCTGCCCTGTGACTATGGACTTTGCCAGGTGCTGCCTTTTGGCCATCCCAGGCCCCTTGGTGCAGGGCAGGGAGCACTTTGACCTGTTCAGCATCCTCAGTTCCTCCAGTGTGGTGGATTCATAGCTGGAGTGTTGGATTAAAGGGGCTGGAGCCCCTCTGCTCTGAAGCCAGGCTGGGAGAGCTGGGGGTGTTCACCTGGAGAAGAGAAGGCTCCAGGGAGAGCTCAGAGCCCCTTCCAGGGCCTAAAGGGGCGCCAGGAGAGCTGGAGAGGGGCTTGGGACAAGGGATGGAGGGACAGGACACAGGGAATGGCTTCCCAGGTCCAGAGGGCAGGGTTAGATGGGATATTGGGAAGGAATTCCTGGCTGTGAGGGTGGTGAGGCCCTGGCACAGGTTTCCCAGAGCAGCTGTGGCTGCCCCTGCATCCCTGGCAGTGTCCAAGGCCAGGTTGGATGGGGCTTGGAGCAACACAGGATAGTGGAAGGTGTCCCTGCCCATGGCAGGGGGTGGAACAAGATGCCCTTTAAAAAGTCCCTTCTCACTCAAAGCACTCTCTGATATGATTCAGTGATAGAATTTCCTTGTCCCATTCCATCCTTGCTGAGCTGGTGCTGGTTACAAACTTCCTGTTGCCTCACTGCTGACGGGTGGGAGGATTTGGGGTTGGTTTGCACCCTCAGGGTGTGATGTACACTGGGTCAGGTACAGCTTTGTCTTGCACATCCTTCCCACTTCTGTCCCCGACTTAGAATCCCAGAATGGTTTGGTTGGATGGGACCATAAAGATCAGTCAGTTCCAACTGGGTGCTGTAGGCAGAGATGCCACTCACTAGATCGAGCTGCTTCATCTTGAGAAGCAGTTGAAAGGTTGTCACAACTGTTACACAAAGGCTGTTGTGAGTCAACTGCTTCTTCAGTTTGGTTTTTATTTGTGAGAGACTCTCAGAGCTCTTCCAGCTTCTCTGGGCCGGGGTCTTATGGCTTGACCTGTCCTGGTTGAGTTACACGAACTGAATCAGCCCTGGACTTCTGCTGCCTTGAATGTGAGGTGAGCAGGGCTGGGGGGCAGGTGTGTGGCTGGCAGAGCAGTGGGAATCCTGTGTGCACACACCCTCCAAGGGGAGTCATCCTTCAGCCAGCCAGAGCCTCTTGCCCGACTGGTTGGGTGGGAAGCTGCCGACAGCATTGCACAGAGCCCCGGAGAATGACCGGAAGGTGGCTGCAGCACGGCTGATCCCAAGGAGTGCCTGTCCCTTTGGGAGTGGGGAAATAACCCCGTGTCTCTGCTGCTCCCTGCCCGCAGCTGATCCACGGCACCGTGGTGGACACAGCCATCGTGTTCCCGCACCGCCTGGGGCTGCCCTACAAGCGGGCCCTGCGCACGCTGATGGCCGACTACCTCAAACGCATCATCCAGGACAACGGTGAGACCCAGGGGGCCCCTGCCCTGCCCTGCCCCCTGCATGGGGGCTCCTCAGCCCTGCCTTCCAATGCTCTCCTCAAGCCCATCCTCTTGCTCCTGAGGTCTTTTCCCTGTGTGTTCGTGGCAGTAGCTGGGAATGGGCCAGCCTAAGGAGCCAGAGCCAGTGTTAGGGTGACCCCTGTTCTGAGGGCAGAGCTCTCCCTGCTTCCCTCCCTGTGCTGAGTGGGACCAGGGAAATGGTGTGAGAAGGCCTGGGGTGGCTGTGCCAGGGGCAGGTCCTGCCCTCCCCTCTCTGGCCAGCTGAGATGGACCCTCCTGTTTGAAGTGTGCCCTGTTCCTTCCCATCTTCCCTGAGCACTCTCTAAACACTGCTGGGGAAGCTCCCAGCTGTTCCATAGCTGGGGGTCCGGATGGTGTCAGGCTGAAGTCCAGCAGAAGGTGTGCTCTTAGTAGAAAAATGTGTTTAGAGTTGAGGTTGTTCAACCTGGAGATGAGAAGGCTCCAGGGAGAGCGCAGAGCCCCTTCCAGGGCCTAAAGGGGCTCCAGGAGAGCTGGAGAGGGACTGGGGACAGGGGATGGAGGGACAGGACACAGAGAATGGCTTCCCAGTGCCAGAGGGCAGGGTTAGATGGGATATTAGAAAGGAATTCGTCCCTGTGACGGTGCTGAGGCCCTGGCACAGGGTGCCCAGAGCAGCTGTCGCTGCCTCATCCCTGGAAGTGTTCCAGGCCAGGTTGGAGGGGGCTTGGAGCAGCCTGGGATCGTGGAAGGTGTCCCTGCCCATGGCAGGGGGTGGAACAGGATGCGCTCAAACAAACCACAAAACACAAAGCATTCAGTGATTCTGTGGAATTCTCCTTTATATCCCTGGCTGTGGCTCAGGGTGCTCACGGGTGTGGCTGTGGCTGCAGGGGACAGTGAGCAGCTGCCTCAGGCAGGGCCTTGTCTGGGGAAGCTCCGTGTGCTGTGCTGGGAACACCTTGTGCAGCACAGGGGTCAGTGCCACCCTTGTCTCTGTGTCCCCAGTGGAAGGACACGACTCCAGCGAGGACGCCAGGGCCTGCATGGAGCTGATGGTCTGGAAGATCAGAGAAGATGCGAAAGTGAAGCGATGACTCGAGCGTTGTCTCCCTCCCGTTCCTCCTGCACCTCTGTGAAGCAGTGCAATAAATGCCCACAGTCACTCTGTCCCCCCGTGCCAGCAGCATGTCCCTGCTCCCCAGCAATCCCAGCGGGACCCCCGGACTCACTCCTGCAGTCCCTGTGTCCAGGGGGTGGCTCTCGGATCCTCGGACTCCACCTGAGGGATCCTCTGTGGTCCAATGACCGCCTTGTGGGCCCAGCAAGGTGGTTTGGAGTAGCACAAC
The DNA here is from genome assembly GCA_013400975.1 of Atrichornis clamosus. NCBI lineage: Eukaryota > Metazoa > Chordata > Aves > Passeriformes > Menuridae > Atrichornis > Atrichornis clamosus. The sequence continues at coordinate 71,009 of WBMZ01009949.1, forward strand.
CAGAACTTCTTGGTTCCTAGGAGAAGCTTGTTAGAGGTAGGTTGGAGATGTGCAGAAGGATCTTTCTGGTTCAGTTAAAGGTAGATCATTTACTTTTCTGCCCCCCCCCCCCCAAATGCAACTGAAATTGGCTCTGTACTCCAAAGCAGTGTTTGGAGATGGGGGAGGTGGAAGAAGGTTGGGCAGGAAGCTGTGGGTGGACTGTGTAGCAGGTCCCAAGGACTGGGAAGCAAGAGCTGAGGATCAAGCAGTTGGGAGGAGATCCTGATGAAGTCCCAGAGTGGAGCTGCAAAAGGGGGAGGCTGGCTCTGAGCAGCAAGTGGGAGAGGAATGAGATGGGATCTGGGAATTGCCACCTGCTGTGCCCCAGGTGATGATCTTGTTGAGGGCTGGCTGGCACCTGGTTCTGCAAAGGGGGAAACCAGGAGCGTCACCCCATGTCCAGACCTCAGAGAGCCACATGGCAGGGCAGGGACAAACAGCTCCCAGAGCCAGGGAGAACCTGCATCCCATCACTGCAGGGTAGGACAAGCTGCCCTTCCCTGACCCTGAGCTTCCAGCAGGGCCCCACTGAGCTTGTGAGTAGGGAAGAAGCTTTTTGGGGGGTTCAGGTAGGGTTGCACCTAAGGGTGGCCTCAGCAGGGTGCAGGACTCCCCAGCAGCCTGTCCCTGATGCAGGGACGTGGTGCAGGCAGGAGCAAAAGCAATGGGGAAAAATCCCTCACTGGAACTCGCTCACACGTTGGGAGTTTTGAGGAGAGCCAGGGACCCCGCTGTGTGTCTGGCACCTGGACAGAAGCAACTGCTGAGAGTGTGGCTGTCACCCTGGGGTGGCTGGGGCAGCCCAGACGGGCTGCATGGCACTGGTGGGTCCTTCTGCCCAGGCTCTGCTGCTGTCAGGGGACAGCAGAGCTGAGGGAAACCACCCCCATGGATGGGGTCTCTCAGCTGGGGTCAGGCAGCACCTTTGCCTCATTCCCAGAGCAGTGACCCCCTCACCCTCCACAGGGACTGGAATTGTGTCCCGTGGTGGCTGCTGTGGGCCCCGTGTCCCTGGCACGGGCTGGCTGTGTCACTCTGGGGCAGAGGAGCTGCTGGGGTTTGGTTCCTGTCAGAGCCGGGTCCTGCTCCCTCCTCTGTGCCCCTGCTGGGCTCAGGGTTTGGGGACAGCCGTGTCCCCTGCACGCCCTGCTGGGCTGTCCCACCCTGTGTGTGGGGAGGAGCTGGGCCGTGTTCCAGGGCAGGGCTGTCCTGCTCCAGCCCCTTGGATGGGCCAGAGGGTGCTGGTGCACCAGGCCTGGCAAGCCCTCGCCATCCCACTGCTGCCCTGGGAGGCAGGGATGTGGCTTCTGTGCCAGGCTCTCCTGGAGCCACCAGGACAAGTGGGGCTGTAGAGACTCCTGTTCCTGCTGAGCCTCTGTGTCCCCTCTGGCAGCCTGTTCCTTACCCCAGGTTTTGGGAATGCAGCTTCCTGCTGCTCCACATCCAGCTCTGCTCCTTCCCTGCCATGAGGCTTCCACCCCAAGCAGCCTTGGGACACCTTGGCTTGTGTCCCTCTCCCACTGCCTGCAGGGAATGGTGCTGTTCCTGCCCAGGCTGTGGGAGAGACAGAGTTCAATGCTTCCTAACTGGGGAGAGAAGGTTTGTTCCTGCTTCTGCCTCTTTCCCATGTTTATTCCCCATTTATCTTCACTCCTGGCTGCAGCGATGGAATGTCCCTGGAGCAGCCACGTCGGATTTCAGATCTGGCTCTTGCCTCTTGCCCATTCCTAAACAGGCAGCCCCTGTTTCTTGGCCTTCCCACAGCAGCTCATTCCCTGGAAAAGCTGGAATATTCTACCATGGACCCCGTGTCCTGCTTGTGGAGCTGCTTGGCTTGATCCCACTGCCTGGGATTGGGGAAGGCAGGACATTCCTCCAAGCAGGAATCCTGCCAGGCCGCAGAACCTCCATCATTTCCCCTTCCTTTCCCCAGGTTCCAGCCTAAACTGGGGCTTTTGGGGTGGGGGTGCAGGGGTCGTTCCTGTCCTGTGGGATGCCCGTGGGAGAGTGGAACCATGTCCAGCCAGGCCGTGGGTGTGGTCAGAGCCAGTCCTGGCCCGGGGCTGCCACGGCCTCCCCGGGCACCAGAGGTTTGCTTGGGTTGTACAGAACGATTGTAACCTGTAACTTTTTGTAATTGTTTTTAATAAAAGAGTGTTGACTAGATGCACATCCCTGAGCCTGGGACTGCTCTGGTTGTGGAGGGGGGATGCTGGAGCCTTCCTGGAGCTGGGGAGGGGCTGGGCAGCATTCCTGGAACATCCCTTCCTGAGCTGTAGAAATGGGTTCAACACAGCCACGGTCCTGCACCTGGATCTGGGCAATCCCAGCTGTGAGCACAGACTGAGAGATGAACCCGTGGAGAGCAGTCCTGGGGAGAAGGACCTGGGGGTGTTGGTGGGTGAGAAGCTCAACAAGCCCCGGCCATGGGCACTGCCCCCAGAACCCCCCGTGCCCTGGGCTGATCCCCCAGGGTGGGCAGCAGGGGAGGGGGGATTCTGCCCCTCTGCCCCACTCAGGTGAGACCCCACCTGCAGAGCTGCCCCCAGCCCTGGGGAACAACATCAGGAGGATGTGGAGCTGCTGGAGAGAGTCCAGAGGAGGCCACGGAGATGCTCCAAGGGCTGGAGCCCCTCTGCTCTGGAGCCAGGCTGGGAGAGCTGGGGGTGTTCACCTGGAGAAGAGAAGGCTCCAGGGAGAGCTCAGAGCCCCTTCCAGGGCCTAAAGGGGCTCCAGGAGAGCTGGAGAGGGACTTGGGACAAGGGATGGAGGGACAGGACACAGGGATTGGCTTCCCAGTGCCAGAGGGCAGGGTTAGGTGGGATATTGGGAAGAAATTGTTCCCTGTGAGGGTGGGGAGGCCCTGGCACAGGTTTCCCAGAGCAGCTGTGGCTGCCCCATCCATGATCCCTTCAACCTCCAGCCGCTGGTCATCCCCCCGTGTGCCCCAGCGTGGCTCTGCAGCACAGCCCAGCTGTCCCCAGCCGTTCCCAGCTCTCGGTCCGTGCCCCTCCAGGACACTCCATCCTGCTGGGACGAGCCGAGGAGCCCGAGGACAAGGGCTGAAACCGGTGCCACTCCAGACAGAACCCCGACCCCAACCCCCGGGCTGAACGAGGAGCGGGGGCTGTGGCCGGACCCTCCCCACCCCGAGGGGTGCCCAAGCTCCCGGGCAGCAGCCAGGCACATCCCGGCTCCTCCTGCCCCATCCCAGAGCTGGGACGGAGCCTCGGCCTCCCCCACCCTGCCCAGACTCCCCCAGGAGCCCGTATCAATCTCCCAAATGGGGCAGGAATTAAAGTGCCAAGCCAAGGAGCTGATTCAGCACGGAGGAAGAGGTGAAGGTAAAAAGTTCAAATAAAAAAATAATGGGCCATTAGATGACCTCACAGGCAATGTGTTTTATTTAACGTGCGGGTGATGGCTCGGCGATGGCAGCGGCTGCTCAGGAGCTGTAAAAGTCACTCCTGATGTGTCCTCAGCCACCTCCCCGGGCCTTGGTGGCACTGGGTGCTCCAGCATCAACCTCCAGGTGCCAGCCCATCCCCAAGGGTCCCTCTCCTCCCACCGTGTCCCCCCTTTGCAGGGCACCTGACAGCCCGAGGTGACATCAGGGAACCCCTGTGATGACAAAAGCATTTTGCTTTGTTGCTCTTTTGCTCTTTTTTAGTTTTGCTGCTTGCAGGGACCCTCCGAGTCTCCTCAGGGTCGAGGGGATTTTTAGGATTATGAAAGCCCTGGTCCCAAGGGAGCAGCGCTCACCCAGCCCCCGGCATGTGGAGGGGCAGGAGGACACAGGGCCAGGTTGGACGGGGCTTGGAGCACCCTGGGACAGGGGAAGGTGTCCCTGCCCATGGCAGGGAGTGGAATGGGATGAGATTTGAGGCCCTTCCCAACCCAAATCAGTCTTAATTCAAGGACACCAATGCATGTTCAGGATCTGCCTCACAGGCCTGTCCCACTTGTTTTTCCCTGGAAGACTTTGTCTCCCAGGGGCACTGCTGGAGTCAGGGCATCACCAGCTGAAGGGGTTTTCTTGCTCTCTGAAACCTTTGCCCCTTTTGGGTGGCTTTGCCTCTGGCTCTGAGTGTGGCCCCAGGGCCTGTCCCCACCTCGGTGTTCAGATGCTGCAGCTGAACTGGGGGAAGCAAAGGAGCAGAGAGAAGCCTGGAACCCAATTCCTTCCCCTTCCCAAAACCCTCTGGAGTGAGCTGCAATTTGAGAGGTGAAAGGAAGCAGTTGCTGGGGGAAAAGGCTCCATTTCCACCCTGGTGAGAGCAGAGGGGCAAGGTCAGAGGTGCTGCTGCATCACAGATTCCCCTGCTTTGTCCCCCCTCACTGGGGTCCAGCCCCAATCCCACACACTGTGTCCATATCCATGGAAGCAGATTCCAGCCCTGTCCCAGTCTAAGCTCTACCAGTGAATTGGTGCTGCTGGGATGGTCCTGGGAGCTGTCACGGGTCCAGTGACCTGCAGGGTCCCTGACAGAGCTGTCAGAGTGTTCCAGCCCTGGAGGGGGGGCCCTGCCTGGCTTTCCCTGCTCCCCAACCCCCATCTTTTCTTCCCCAAGCGTGGAGGGAATTTCCAAACCTGAATCAAAACCTCGGCCCCAAACCTGCCCCCTTGCAGGGGGAGGGAGGTTTTGGGCAGCTTGGGACCTGTTGGGTGCTCAGGGTCATTGCATGTCCCTCCTTCAGCTGAGGCAACTCATCACACCCAGCCCTGCATTTGCAGATGCTCCAGGATTTGCAACAGGATCTGCCTTGTCCTGCAGCACCTCCCCCCAGAAAGGGACATCCACGGGGTGTCCGTGTGTCACTCCCTGCCCCCGAGCCTCCTGGCACGGGCCAGAGGTGACCACGGTCATGGATCCTCTCGTAAAAAGCTTTTTCCCACCTTTTGTCCTGACCCTCCAGGACAGTGAGGGCTGGGGCTGAGGCGAGGGCTGAGCGCCCATCCCGTGTCAGGATCCCACGGCTCGTGTGTGCAGGCAGGAAAGTTCCTCACGTGGTGACATCGGTGAGGCCCCTCTGCCACAACCCGTGGGGACAAGAACCTCACAGCAGCCTCTGCTGCCTCCATGCTCCTCTTCGCTCCAGACTTTTGCTTGGCTGGACCCAGGGACAGTCCCCGGCCGTGGTGCTGAGCCCGGACACCTTGGCCACTGCTCCGCACCTTGGATTGTCCCAGGTGGCAGCGGGGGATGCCTGTGTCCCCACCAGGGATGGCGCTGTGCCCTTGCCGTGGCCCTGTGTCCTCACCAGGAATGGCCCTGTGTCCCCAGAGTGCAGTGCAGGGGAGTTGTGACATTCCCCAGGCATTGGGGTCCCTGTCCCCAGCCCTAAACCTGCAGCAGGGTGAGCTGAGTGACACTCGTGTCACTGCAGGGACTGGGATCCTTCTGAACCCACCAGCCACCAGTGAGAGGTGAACTGGCCAGACTGGGGAGCTGGTGGTGGGCAAGAAACAGGGTCAGCACCAGTGACCAGCCCTGTCCCCGCCCCAGCACTGTCCCCTGGCCTGTGGTGGCTGTGGCGTGGCTGGGGACAGAGGAGGAGGAAGAGGAGGGTGGAAGGAGCAGGAAGGAGGGCAGCAGCCACTGGTTGTGCAGGTTTTGGGAGGGGAGTTTTGGGTGTTGGAGGCAGGTTCTGGCTGCTGAGGGCAGCACTCGCTCCGGCTGCTGCCTCCAGACCAAAGTTTGGGACAAATGGGAGCCCAGGAGGTGCCGGCTGGAGGTCGGGGGCTGCTCCCAGGCTGGGAAACAACCCCTGTCCCGCAGGGAAACGTTCCTAAATTATTATTATTATTTTCTCTGAACAAACGGGGCTTTGTAGCTGTTCGGCCGCTCAGAACGGGGCACCGGGAGCCACTCGGTCCTCGAGGAAAGGGAAAAACCATGCTCAGAGGTTTAACCCTTCCCTGGGAGCGCAGGGGCTGCCACGGGGCAGCTCCCGGGGAGGGGACACACCGGGACAGGCACCGCAGCGCCAGAGAGAGGACACACCAGGACAGCCACCGCGGCGCCCCAGGGGCACCCTCTGCCCCGGCCTCCCGGCGCTCACTTAATTGCACGGGGGAGGGGGAATTCAGCTAATTGCAGGGGGCCATTGATTGGGAAAATGTCATCTTCACTGGCCTCTGTTGCCAGGGTGACCTCGGCCGTTCTCCGCTGGCACTGTGAGTTCCCGGGTGCCCGAAGCCACCCGCTCTGTGCCCCTGCAGGGGGAACACGGCGGTGGGATGTGGAAATCCCTTTCCTTCCTCCAAATCCGGCTCCTTGCTGCCGGAAGCAGCGAGAGGCTGTGACAGCCGAGGCACGCCGAGGTTTGGGGCTCCCCTGTGCCCGAGTGGCCACTGGCCCTTCCTGCGGTGCCACCTTCGTCCGAAGGGGCTGACAGGTTCCGACCGGGAGGGGGCAGCGGGTGGAACACGGCAGGTGAGGGCTGAGACACTGAATTTCCTTGTGGATGCTGCTCCATCCCTGCGGGATCCAGCAGGAATCGTCGTGGGAGCGACAGGCCGGTGATGGGCTCAGGGAGTGGGAAGGATGGAGTTTGGAGCAACCTGGGCTAGTGGAAGGTGTCCCTGCCCAGGGCAGGGGATGGAATGAAATGGGCTTCAAGGTCCCTTCCAACCCCAACCAGTCTCTGATTCCATGACTCCCCAGCCCAGCCCTGCTGTGGCCTCTGCCCTCTCTCACTGCTGGCATCTGCTCAGGCCTTCAAACCCCAAAATCCCACCCTGCCCAGAGCTCTCCCCTCGGGCTGGACCCCCCTCAGCAGCCACTGAGCTTTATTTCACATCCTGTGGCAGCGTCACCAGCCCCATGGGAGAATGAACGACAGCCTGGCACTTTGGCTCGGCACAGCACCAACCCCGTGGGCAAAGCTCGGCAGAGGTTTTTCCCTCCTTTTTCAGGAGGAGAGGAGCAGCCTCAGGACGGGGTTGTGCCCAAATCTGCCCCCACTGCCCGGGTCAGGTGCTGCCAGTGTCACCCAGAGTGGGAACATGGGGACGGGGGACATGGGGACGTGTATGGGGACACAGGGTACATATGGGAACGTGGGGATGTAGTGACATTTTTGGGGACCTGGGTACAACTATGAGAACCTGAAGACATGCATGTGGACATGGGGACACGTATAGGGACATGGGGACATGTATGGGGACATGGGAACACATATAGGGACATGGGGACATGTATGGTGACATGGAGACACGTATAGGGACATGGGGACATGTATGGGGACATGGGGACACATATAGGGACATGGGGACACAGGGACACCACGGGTGCTCTTTATGGAGCTTGAGGGAGCCATTCCTGGCTGTGCAGTAAATGCTTTATGGACTGTGGGGCCGGCACTGGGTAATTGCCTCCGGGTCTCTGTGGTTAATTGCAGCCGGCAATTAATCTAATGACGGCGCTTGCAGGACCACTGCGGGTGTGCAGGATGAGTGCAGGGCAGACACCAGGCTGGCCCTGGCCTCGTTAGCTGCTGTCACTAACGAGGTGGCCTCTGTCCCCAGCTGGGTTTGCAGTCCCGGTGCTGGCACTGCCCAGAGGTGCCGTGGCCCGTTTGTGCCTTCAGCCTCCTCTTCCTCACTGTCCCCTTCTCTCGCCTTCCTCTGTCCCCAGGGCATTGCCCAAGCCCCACTGAGCTGCTGCCACACCCGGGGGGCTCTGGGGGGGGCTTGGTGAGACCAGTTCAGTTCCCCAGTGAGAGCAGTTCAGCCCCGGGGCCGTCCAAATCCGCCAACGCTCTGCCCTGGGGATGCTCGTGCCCACCCGCTGCCCCGGGATCCAGCCTGGGGCCCCCTGCCTCTCCACCGGGATGGCGGCAGGGACACCCTGACCGCGACACCGTGTCCCGGAGCCCCGGCACATCCCACGGGAACGGCTCGTGCAGCGGCCGCTCGGGTTGTTTTGAGCCGAGCCGGCAAATCCGGGCAGGGGAGGGGGCCCGGCCGCGGGCAGGGCCGGGCAGGAGGGGAGGCGGGCAGGGCCCTGCGGAGCCAGGGCTGGAGGTGTGGCATGGGCTGTCCCCACGGCCCCGCGTGGGGCAGGCCGGGTGGCAGCAGTCCCGCGCGGGGCGGAGGTGGCAGGAGCTCGGCGCTGCCCGGGGCTGTCGCTGGGCATCGGTGCAGGTACGGGGACCCCGAGGGGAGCGTGGCACGGCGACAGCCACCCACCCCCGGCGGGGACAGCGGGCGCCGCGGGGGGACGTGGCTGGCAGGTCCTGTGGGGGTCTCCGAGGAGCTGCGTCTCTCCCCACGGGAGAAGGGGGTCCCAGGACAGCCCCCTCGGACGATGCCGCCGTGGGATGCTGGGCACGGAGGAGCGTTTCGGGACGGCGGAGCCTCCTTTGCACCTGAAACCACATCAAAGCAGGTGGAAAATAGGGCGAGCGGAGGGAAACTCATGGCTCCGGCATGTCCTCGGAGCCGGGGGAAGAAACCTGGAGAGGCTTTAATGATCCACCCGGCCGGAGTGCGGGGGCGTTTCCGGCGTGACGGGGACGGGAGGTGACACCCACCCGCCTGCTCAGCCCGGCCGGGGCCGCTGTCACTGTCGGCTGTCGCGATGGGTGGCGCGGGCTGGCCCGGGGCGATGCGAGCGGGGTTGGCAGTGGGGGTTCCCCGGGGTGGCTCCACCGGGACACTGGGATCAGGGACACAACAGCAGCACTCACAGGAGGGGTTATGGGACCATGAGGCAGCTCCGGGAAGGGGACACGGGCCAGGCTGGTGCTGTCCCCGATGGTTTTTGTCGGGGAAGGAGCAGGAACCCCCGGCTGTGGGCACCGCTGGGCACTCCCGGGGATCCCAGCACGTCTCACACCAATTCCTGCCCTGAGCAGCAGCTCGGCATTGATCCGGTGATTTCAGGAACAAAACCTCCACAGAATTCATGCGGCAGCGGGTGGGATCAGCCAGGGACATAAATCTCCGCGTGTTTCACCACCCCGGGCCAAACCCTCGTGGCGCGGTGCCCGGTCCTGCTTAAAACTGACTTTTCTTCAGCCATGGAAACCTCCAACAGCCCAGAACTACATTTTTGGGGTGAGAAAGCCCTGTTTTGGGTCTTGTTAGCACTCAGCAGCACCGTGTGGATGATTTACAACCTCAGGGACCAGCGGGATGGGACGTTCCCTGCCGGGCCGGGCGGACCAGCTGGTTCATCCCAGGCATTGAGTTGGGGAACATCCTGTGGGTTAAGAAATCACTGCTGGGCTCGCTGAGGTGTGGGGCAGTGGTCACAGCATGTCCTGTGCCTCCGGCCATCGCTGGCCCTCCCTGGCCCCCCGGGGAGCTCCAGGCTGGGGCCAGAGCAGGGTTTGGCTGTCCACCCACGTGGCTGGGGCTGGCAGGGAGCCCTGGCACCCACGTCCAGCCTGTTCCCACCTACACAAAGTGCACTTTTTATTTCTAATTATTGAGGTGATGAGTGAGGTTTGTCGAGAGCTTTCTTGGAACTGAGGTTTCTTGGATACCTCCTTGAAAATATTTTTCCAGTGCTCTGGATCACATTTCTTTCCCCCCTTTCCCCCTGCTCCAGGCCCTGGCAAGAGGCAGTGTTCCCGGCACGGCTCTCAGCCCCATGGAGTGTCCTGCCTGTGCCAGCTGCAGGTGCTCAATAAGCCGTGCTTTTGTTTGGCACCGTTTGGGAACAGGGATGCCTTGGAGCTGCTGAGTGGAGTGCCCTGGGGGTGATGGCGATCCTGGCTGGGGACAATGGGGCTCAGAGATGCCAGGCACGGTGGGGACGTGATGGATTGTCACCTTCAGGCCGGATCCTGAGCACAGGAGGGACCAGGATCACCACGAACACAGCCAGGGAATTACAGTGTGTCCTGGTGAGACTCAGGGCAGGGTCTGACCCTTTGACCGAAGCGATCCCGACATTGCTGGTCTGGAAGCAGCAAGTCCAGGAAAGCAGCCTGGCATTCCTCACTGTCAGCCTCACCTTTAGTGTCCTGGAGGGAGGAGAAAGGTCAGAAGATGCTTTGAGTCACTGGTCAGGGCCCCGAGGGCACAAAGGGGCGTTCATGGCCCTGAGCAGCCTCACTGGGACCCCCCCCCATCGCCCTGGGCTCAGTTCTAGACCAAACCCCAGGTAGGTGGGTCTGTCTCCAGCTTGGCCACACTCCTGTGCTTGGCCATGGACCCTTGGCCTTGGAGCTGTCTTCTCCTAATGGTCTGGACTTCCAAGATTGAATCTGGACCTCGTCACTGGGAGTTTGGCCGAGGTCAAGGCTCAGGGCTCATCCTGGCTGCCATCCCTGGCCCTGCCCTGATTGCCGATGGTTGGCACCTTGGAATGGTTTGGGCTGGAAGGGACCTTAAAGCTCATCTTGTCCCACGGGCAGGGACACCTTCCACTCTCCCAGGTTGCTCCAGGATGTTGTGGACCAAAGCTTTTTCTGGGCAAGCTCTTGGCTGAAGGGGCCGAGGTGCTGTTGGTGTTTAGGGTCTCTTTGACCTGGGATGAGTTGACCAGGGATGAGGTGACCTGGGATGAGGATGGATGCCCAGCTGGTGACATCCAGGGGTGTCTCAAGGCAGCTGGGACAAACAAATACCCACGAGGAGCAAGAGAGAAGCTGATGCTTGGGTAAAAGAATGGAAAAAAGTGATCAAAGGAGTGAGATAAGAAATAACGGCAGGGACTGACTTCTGGTGGGATTATTTAATAATAAGGTAATTAATGCTGTATCCCTCACTGACTCCTTTCATGTAAGGATCACAAAGCGCTTCACAAACATTAATTAATCTTCCCTAACATCCCTGCAGGAAGGTCACTGAGCCACCGAGCGTGAGGGAACTCTTGTCATTGATGGAGGTGGCTGCTCTCCCGGCATGACGGGACCTCGGGTGGGATGGCAGCACTGGGAGAGCTCCAATTCCCCACCAGTGACTTCAAATGATTTCCCATAACCTGCCCAGAGGGGAAAATGTCTTTGAGTTGTCGCAGGGACTGGGCACAGGCTGCTTGGGAGAATGTCCCTCCCACAGAGTGTCCTGCCCTGGAGCTTTGGGAAGTTGGGGCATCCCAATGGGATCACGCTGTCCTTGCTCATTGTTCAAACATCTGTGGTTGTCCTTGTCCCCAGGTCCTGGCAGCGGTGCCAGCATGGCTGAGCAGGACCCAGCCACAGGCTGCACACGGGGGAAGCAGCAGCTGCCAGGTCAGTGTGCAGTGGGTGTGGTTTGGGGATTTTCCCTGGTTTTAGACAGTTTATGAGGAAGTTGGATGCGGGACACGGTTGTGGGATGGGGGAGAAGAAGATCTGGGGTTATGGGCTGTCAGATGGGGGGCAGGCGTTGGGGACAGAGCTGGGCTGTTCCCTGCTTGGCACGGGGATGGCAAAAATGAAATAGGGACAGGACTGACCATCACCCAGCAAAACCTGGGGGCTTCTCCTGCACCTGGCCCGGGCACGCTGTGAACCAAGCCCCGAGCCCAAAGGGTGACCCTGAGGATCACAGGGGTGTGGGCGGCGCTCCTGCATCTCCGGAGGGTTCTGCTCTGCTGCTCCCTCTGTCCCCTGCACTGACCCTGGGGCCCAGCTCCACCCCAGCTCTGCCTCCAGCTCGCAAAGGCCTTGGAAAGCCACCAGTGGCCATCAGTGGTCCCTGTCCCTGGCAGGCCCCGGGCTGGCGGCAGGGCCTGGCTCCCACGGGAACTGGAGGATGTCCCCTTGCTTTTCCAGCTTTCACCTGGGAGGTGAGGGCCAACGACCGCGGCTACCACAGGCAGGTCAAGAGGAAATTTGCCTTCTGCCTGAGCAAGAGGAAATATGCGGTGAGCCAGGACGGTCCTGGGCCACCCCCTTACACAGCCCCTCACCCCTGGGCCGGTGCTGGGTGGGGGGACACGGCAGGGAGGCTCCAGAGTGCTCTCCAGGGCGGTGGGGAGTCCCACACATAACCCCCCGGGAGGAGAAGGGCTGCTCCCTCCCTGCCTGCTGCCCCAGGTGCCCCCCCCAGAGCTGTCAGAGAAGGAGCAGAACTGTGTGAAGGAAACTTTTTAGTCTGGTGATTTAATCAAAAGAAAGAATTTTCAGAACGTTTGGAGTGAGCAGAACCAGATTTTTTTTTTGTTTTTTGTTGCTAAATAATGTCGAGTTGAGGCCAGTCAGCTGGGCTTGAGATCACAGAGTCAGAATTACAGAATGTTCTCAGCTGGAAGGGACCCACAAGGAGCATTGAGGGAATGGCCCTCATGGGGGGTCGAACCCACAAAGCAAATTATTTTGTTTTCAATTTTACGTGGCCCTCAGTTCTAATAAACCCCCCTTTTTTTTTCCTTATGGCTTTGGTAAATTTTTTAAGGCATCTCTTGTGCCACGAAAAGCTGTGAAAACAGCAGAATGTTCTGGCACTTGCCAATCAGACCCCTGATTGCCCGTGGCTGCTCCCCCTGGGGCTGTGGCCACCCTCTCCCCCTTAGGGCAATGCCATCCGGACGGCCAAGTACAACCTCCTCACCTTCCTGCCCCTGAACCTCTACGAGCAGTTCCACCGCATGGCCAACGTCTACTTCGTCTTCGTCATCCTCCTGCAGGTGGGAAGGGCACCACAGCGGGGGTGTGCCAGGGGTCTGCCCAAGGAGGGCTCCTGGAGCTCAGAGTAGGGAACTTGGGTCTAAAAGGTTTCCGAGGATGCGGCTTTTCTGTGGTGTTCGGTGTCTTTCAGGAATTCGGAGGGGTTTAACCTCTGTTAAATTTGATTGCTTTAAATGGAAGTTTCTTAATGTCAGGAGGACGTGGAGCTGCTGGGGAGAGCCCAGAGGAGGCCACGGAGATGCTTTGAGGGCTGGAGCCCCTCTGCTCTGGAGCCAGGCTGGGAGAGCTGGGGGTGTTCACCTGGAGAAGAGAAGGCTCCAGGGAGAGCTCAGAGCCCCTTCCAGGGGCTAAAGGGGCTCCAGGAGAGCTGGAGAGGGACTTGGGACAAGGGCTGGAGGGACAGGACACAGGGAATGGCTTCCCAGTGCCAGAGGGCAGGGTTAGATGGGATACTGAGAAGGAATTGTTCCCTGTGAGGGTGCTGAGGCCCTGGCACAGGTTTCCCAGAGCAGCTGTGGCTGCCCCTGGATCCCTGGCAGTGTCCAAGGCCAGGTTGGAGGGGGCTTGGAGCAACCTGGGCTAGTGGGAGGTGTCCCTGCCCATGGCAGGGGTGGAACAGGATGGGCTTTGAGGTCGCTCCAACCCAAACTTTTCCATGGTTCTATTAAATGGATTTGGTTTGGTGGTAGGTGAAGCTCAGACCACACCAAAACAGAAATCCATCCCTCCAAATTCAGAGTCTCAGGAGCATTTCACTCCTCAAGAAGAGGTGGAAACCCAACAAAGCAGGTGTCTGTAGACAGAGGTGTTGATTTGATGATTCTGGGATGGGTTCCTGCCACCCTCGGGCGCTGGCTGGGGAGCGAGGGAGTCACTCAGCCACCTCAAGTGTCCCAAGGTGGGATGAAAGTTGTGTCAGTGGTGTAAAATTCTCCTTCTCCAGACCTTCCCTGAGATCTCCACGCTGCCCTGGTACACTCTGCTGTTCCCCCTGAGCTGCCTCCTCCTCATCCGGGGGCTGCGAGACCTCATCGATGACATTGTGAGTGGGGCTGGCTGTGGCCCTGGGGGACAGCAGCAGAAAGGGGCCTTTAGCTGAACCGAGGGGCTCAGGAGTCCCTGCCAGTCACCAGTCCTGAGGTATCATCAGCTCCACCACATCCACAACGCTTTGTAGTTCCCTTGGGATCGATGTGACTCCCTGGCTGCTTTCCTTGGGGTCTAGGCCCCCATCTCTGCCATCTTTAACACCTTAACCACAGGCTGTATGGCCGGGTCGGTCCCCAGAAATACCTGGTGGGGGTTTGGCCCCTTTGTTCCTCAGAACACATCTCCCCATAGCTCAGGAGGATGTGGCATTAAGGGGGTTGCTTTTGTGGGACGGGGAAGCCTGGCACGGCCCATCCCTGCCCTTCAGCCTCTGTGTCTCTCCTCTGTGCAGGGCCGTCACCAAAGCGACAGGAACATCAACAACAGGCCCTGTGAAATCCTATCTGGGAAGAGGTGAGGGGTTTTGGGAAGCTGTGCCTGTGTTTTTGTGGAGCAATGGATGAGCTGAAGTGCTAGGAATCCTTGAGCAGCTTTGGTGGGACTGTCCCTGGCTCTGCAAACTGCCATCACCTCCCAAAATCTGCTACAGGCTCTCCCTAGGATTGATCATGTTCTGGTCATGGACAGCAGGTCTAAAACAGCCCCAGTTTGCTGTGAAGTGCTGGGGGAGGCTTTCCTTGGCCACAGAATTCCTCCAGGTCGATATATCCAACCCAGGGAGTGGTGGCACTGCTCAGCACTGCTCCAGAGAAGGATGAGCTTTTCCCACCTGTGGCAAGGGGGCTGAAAGTCCCTGTCCCCTGTAGGTGCAGGGGACATGGATGTGACAGATGGGTCCTGTGCCACCCTCGGTGCTCGGCCATCCAGAGGTCACCACGGTGGCACAGGAATGCGGAGACCCCATTCCTCTGGGAATTTGGGACAGGCACGGGCTGAAACACCGCCAGCCCCCACTCCCCCTGCTCTGCAGGGACAAAAAGTTGTCCCCTGACTTCCCCCACAGCTTCCGCTGGCAGAAGTGGCGCGACATCTGCGTGGGGGACATCGTCCGGCTGCGCAAGGACAGCGTGGTCCCGGTGAGCGGTGCCCGGAGCTGGCTGTGCCCATGGAGGGGGGGTTGTGTCCAGGGTCTCATCCAGGTGCTCTTTCCCCCTTTTTTTGCTCCTCAAGGCTGACCTGCTCCTGCTGAGCAGCTCGGAGCCCAGCAGCCTGTGCTACGTGGAGACCGCCGACATCGACGGGTGAGGAGAGGGACAGGGACCCCTCTGGCCATGGGGGGACAGGGGCAGAGGCCAAACACTTCGGTCCTGGGGACCCCACAGTGCTGGGAGAGTTCCGCAGAAACCATGGGATGTGGAACATCCCCCAAACCTGCAGACGCTCCAGAAATGGGGATTTGAGCCCCAAATTTTGAAGATGGGAGTGCAAAAGCTCTTGTGAGGGTTCCACAGAGCAGCCTGTGACCTTGGGCTTGTGTCCCCATGTCTTGGCTCCCTCCTGGCCCGGCGGAGGACAGCGGCTGCCCGTCCTCCCACCTCCTTCTGCAGGATGATTTAATGGCAGGGTCCCTGGGCCAGGGCTCTTCCTG
The DNA here is from genome assembly GCA_013400975.1 of Atrichornis clamosus. Lineage (NCBI taxonomy): Eukaryota > Metazoa > Chordata > Aves > Passeriformes > Menuridae > Atrichornis > Atrichornis clamosus. Next base: position 86,259 of record WBMZ01009949.1, read on the forward strand.
CACCAGTGCTCCATGTGTGGCATTTCACTGCCACCACTCATGTAATCACCTGATAATTAATGGCTGTCTCTGTCCCAGGGGTCCGACAGGAGAATGAACAGCTCTGTCACCCCACAGGGTTGTTTTATTTTGCCTTCCCTGGCTCTTGTTCACAGGGAAACAAACCTGAAGTTCAGACAGGCCCTTCTGGTCACCCACCAGGAGCTGGGGAGCGAGGAGAGCATGGCTGCCTTTGATGGTGTGTGTGCTGGGTGCGGGAAGATGCTAACATTCCCCTGGGATGGGACGGATTCAGCCTCAGGAAGTCTCTGATCCCCTGTCCCCACCAGTCCAGCACGAGGCTGGGAGCCAAAGACCTTTTCTGGAGGCATTTCCCAGCTGAGGGATGGATCCATCAGGGCTGTGCACGTTCCCCCTGCCCCGGATCTTGATCTTCCCACTGGAAACAAGATCTTGATTCCCAAACCTGCGCTCAGACCCTGGAATTTCCCCGCTCTGCTCCTCCACAGGATGCAGTCTCCCCTCTCAGAGACCCCGGGGATGAAGGGGGTTGTGTTTGTGCCTTCTCCAGTTTGCAGCCCAGCGAGGTTCCTGCTCTGACCAACCTCCCAGCGCCTCCACTAGCCTTAATTTGATCCATCCACACCCCAGCTGCCGTGACAAACCCTGAATCTCCCTGCGAGGCCCCCAGCATCCCTTGGGGGGGAGATGTGGGGCTGATGGGGGGGGTGGGGGGAAGCCCCCTCTCTCTGGCCCCTGACCGTGCCCGTGCCCAGGGCGGGTGACGTGCGAGGAGCCCAACAGCCGCATGCACAGCTTCACGGGCACCCTGCGCTGGCGGGGGCACACCCACGCCCTGGACAGCGACCGGATCCTGCTGCGGGGCTGCCGCGTCCGCAACACCGCCCTCTGCCACGGCCTGGTGCTCTACGCAGGCGAGTGTCCCTGCCCGCGGCAGGAGGGGCAGGAAACACCCGGGATCCCGGGGAATTTCGAGCTGCCCGAGCGCTTCCAGGTGCCACTCCCGGCTGGCGCCGGGTGGAGGAGCTGCGGCTGTGTGTCCTGAGCCTTGCCGGTGGGAGATGAGCTGGTGCCAAACCTCTCCTCACGCCAGGTCATGTCCCACCTGCACCACATCCCGGATCTGCTGCACCCGCCGCAGCTCAGGGCTGGGCCGTGGGAGGCTGCGGGGAGAGGGAGGGGTGGGATCTGCTGTGAGCATCTCATTTTTGAATGTGCTCGATGAACACTGATGGAGGGAGGGGTGCTCTGAACTCTTCAGGGGAAGGGAGGTGTCCTTATGGAGGGAACCAGCATCACTCAACTGCAAGACAACCTTCTGGTGGCTGTGGACTCACATTTTTACTGCTGAAATGTTTCTTGCCCAGGGTTTGATACCAAAATCATGAGGAACTGTGGAAAGATCAAGCGGAAGAAAACCAAGCTGGACCACATGATGGACCGGCTGGTGATCCTGGTGAGTGTGGTGGTCATGGTCAGTGTGGTGATCGTGGTCAGTGTAGTGACCATGGTCAGTGTGGTGCAAAGCTCTGCCCTGCTCCACGGCCTCCTGGGGTGGCTCACAAAGCTCCTCATGAGAGGCCTCTTGTTTGGGTGGTGCTGATTTTCTTAAGCTTGAGATATTTTGCTCAAAATATCTCGGGTTTACCATGTTCAGAGAATCAGAGAATCCCAGAATGGCTTGGGTTGGAAGGGACCTTAAAGCCCAACTTGTTACCACCTCCTGCCATGGGCAGGGACCCCTCCCACTATCCCAGGGTGCGCCGAGCCCCCTCCAACCTGGCCTTGGACACTTCCAGGGATGGGGCAGCCACAGCTGCTCTGGGAAACCTGTGCCAGGGCCTCACCGCCCTCACAGGGAACAATTCCTTCCCAATATCCCATCTAACCCTGCCCTCTGGCAGTGGGAAGCCATTCCCTGTGCCCTGTCCCTCCATCCCTTGTTCCAAGTCCCTCTCCAGCTCTCCTGGAGCCCCTTTAGGCCCTGGAAGGGGCTCTGAGCTCTCCCTGAAGCTTTCTAGAAGAGTCTGGTGGGCTCTGTGATGGGACCTTCTCATCCTGGGACATTCTCATCCTGGGATTTTCTCATCCTGGCTTCCCACGCCAGATCTTCCTGGTGCTGTTGGTGACGTCGCTGGGCCTCGCCGTTGCCTCTGGGTTCTGGGCCAGGACATTCCAGGAGAAGCACAGCTACCTGGCTGCCCTCTACAAGCACACGACCCCTGCCCAGCAGGCCTTCCTCAACTTCTGGGGCTTCACCATCCTCCTGAGCATCATCATCCCCATGTCCATGTACATCACGTAAGGACCACGGAGCTTGGGAGGGATCAGGGCTCAGCGCCCACCCCCTGCCCTCACCCCTCACCTGGCACTTGGGTCACAGCCCCAAAATGAGGCTGCACTAAAGGCCAAGGTTTGGCCCAGGTCATTCCCACGTGCTCCCTGAGCTGGGAGAGGGGAAGGATGGATGGGGTGTGTCCTGCAAACACTGAGGATGTGCGCTGAGATCTTCCCAGAGGAAAAGGGATCCAAGACCTGATGCTGGAAATCGTGGGCAGGCTGAGTGAGGAGGGTGCTGATGAAGGTGCTGCTCCCACTGAGCAGCAGCAGGGTGGGGAGGAGGAGGGCACAGATGCTCTGAGCAGGCAACAATCACAATTTGTGTTGGAAAAGGCCATCTCCAAACATTTTGGCCCTTCACTGGATCTCCAGATCTATGAATTTGGTCATCCAGGGACAGAATTCCAGAGGGGAGCCCAGGACCCAGTGGGTGATGGGCCTTCTGGAAACCTGGCCACGAGCAATGAAAACTCTCTTGCCTCCCCCAAGCCCAGAGCAGCAGGATCAAGGTGGGGAGACCCCCCCTGCCCTTTCCTCCTGTGTCAGGTCCCCTGGTGCCCCTGGGTTGTGAGGGACACCGCCTCCTTCTCCCTGTCCTCTCCTCCTTGACCCCCTAGGTTTGAATTCATCTACCTGGTGAACAGCTCTTTTATCAACTGGGACCTGGAGATGTACGATGCTGCCAAGGACATCCCAGCCAAAGCCAGGAGCACCAGCCTCAATGACCAGCTGGGCCAGATCGAGTTCGTGTTCTCGGACAAGACGGGCACCCTGACACAGAACATCATGAGCTTCAAGAAGTGCTGTGTCAACGGGACCATCTATGGTAACCTGGGGTGGAAAAACCTGGAGGGGCTCAGATGAACCTGGAGCTGGGTCTTTCCACTCCTCCTGGCTTCCCAGGGCACCTGGATTGGTCTTGGTGGTACAGATGATGCTGTAGGAATTCAGCTTTTTCTTATCTCCCACGTCTGTGGGGCTTTGTGGGCTCACCACACCTCAGCTCCCATGGATCTGGTGTTCCCAGCACAGGGAATCAGGGCACAGTCCTGGCCTCTGAAATGGAGAGGTTTCATGGCCCAAACCCAGCTGAGATCAGGGAAGTTTTCCCTGATGAAAAAAGGGAGCCTGGGATGGGAGCCCAGTGCAGCTACACAGCAAACACGGTGTGGGTGAGGTGGATCCCACCTGGAATCGTGAGCTGATGCTGGCCCAGGCAGAGGAGTAACGAGAGATGGGTCAGGGAAACCCACGGATTTTGATTTCCTATAAGGTCTGATAGAGAAAAAGGAGCTGTTGCTTTTCTTCTTTGCACCCTTTTCTGGTGAATCTCCAGCTTGACTTCCAAATCTGGATACTCTGAGGCTTTCACGTGACCTATGGAGGAGGCAAGGAAATTATCATTCCCCTTAAGTTGTTTAAATAGAGTGAATGTGTGTAATTGCTCTTTGATATTTTTTTTAATTTAAAAATTTATTATTTTTAATGATTCTGCTTGGTTTTCCCCCTAAAAGCTTGAAAATTGCCAAGTCCTTCCTCTTCTTATTGCTGCACTTACTTGAGCTCTTGGCTCACTTCTGGGAGCTGTCCTGATGCTTAATTAGTGAAATTCAGCCAACAGGGCAGGCTAAAGCTTTAGCATGGAGCTCTTTTTTCCTGAGATAGGAATCAGGTGCTTGAGACAAATGGACAGTGATAAAAGCAAAAAGGAGGGCCAAAAAAAAACCTAGCAAAGCTTTCAAGCAGGCATAAACCCAATTTTCCCTGCCTGGTGTAGCACCTTGCACCTCTGCGGAACAGCATCACCCTAATCCTGGCAGTCTTTGGCCAGAAGAATCTCCCAGGATATGGAGGTGAAAGTGGACCTGAATTTTTAACATTAAAATCATGGAGAAAGTCTAAGCAAAAAGCCAAAATGTGAGACCTGGGTATCCCAGTGGAGCCCAGCACTGATGCTGAACCGGTGCCTTTTTGCCAGATTTTTGGCCAGCAGGAGCAGGAGCCCCTCCAGAGAATCTGCTCCCTGCCAGCCCTCTATTAACTGGATTACTTTTATTTTGGCAGGTGCAGGCACAGGCCGCGAGCACAAACAGCCACTGGTGCGTAAGTCCCCCCTCCCTGGTGCCACGGGGCCGTCACTGGTGGCACCGGTGACACCGGGCACAGCCTCGTGCTGAGGAGCTCAGCTCGCTCCCCACGGGCCCCAGGCTCTCCGAGGGGCCTGTAGCTTCCCCAGGCTGGCCAGTTTGCCCCTCCTCAGCTGCTGGTTAAGGACAGGGGAACCGGGGTTATCAAATGAAGCACTTCTGATCTGTAGGGTTTTTTAATTCCCAGCCGTTTTACACTCACCCCCTTGGCGTGGGCAGTGCGGAGCTGGGCTCAGCCTGTGGCCTGGGTCTGTGCCAGCAGAGTGTCACTGTGTCACAGCCCCAGTGCTCCCGGGGATGTGTCCCTGGGGCTCTGTGTCCCTCGGGCTCCTGCACCCTGCCTGTGCCTCCTGCAGGGCTCGGGGCTGAGGCGGGAGCGCCCTGGGGAGCAGACGCGGGATGCGTGCGACCGGACGCTGCTGGAAGCCGCCCGGCGGGACAGTGACCCCGTGCTGAGGGAGTTCCTGAGGCTGCTGGCCCTCTGCCACACCGTCATGGTGGAGGACAAGGGCGGTGGGTTCACGTGCCCGGAGCGGGCCCGAGCTGCCCTCGGGGCTCCGGAGCCATGTGGGGTTCGGGCAGCGCCCGGCAAGGCCCGGCTGTGGGGCGTAGGGGGTGTGAGAGGCCAGGGGTGCCTCGTGCCACTGTCCCTGTGTCAGGGGTGTGTGTTTGGGGTTGTTCTAAAGCTCGTCAGTGGGAATAGAAGCACAAGGGGGATAATCCATCCTGTCTGGGGCAATGAGCAAAGGAGAATCGTGGAAAAGTTTGGGTGGGAAGGGACCTTAACGCCCATCTCGTCCCATCCCCTGCCATGGGCGGGGACACCTTCCACTATCCCAGGGTGCTCCAGCCTGGCCTTGGACACGTCCAGGGATGGGGCAGCCACAGCTGCTCTGGGAAACCTGTGCCAGGGCCTCCCCACCCTCACAGCCAATAATTCCTTCCCAATATCCCATCTAACCCTGCCCTCTGGCAGTGGGAAGCCATTCCCTGTGTCCTGTCCCTCCATCCCTTGTCCCAAGTCCCTCCCCAGATGAGACAAGTAGGACTGAGTTTCCCCAGCCAGGTAGCTCAGGGGTCACAGCTCCTGCTGGTGCTGGGCAAGAACAGGGTATTCCAGCTGTCCCAGTGTTGTTTGTTGGGAGTGTCCGTGCCTAATCCCTGCTCCTCTCCTGCAGACCAGCTGGTTTACCAGGCAGCTTCCCCGGATGAGGAAGCACTGGTGCTGGCAGCCAGGAACTTGGGCTACGTCTTCCTGGCCCGGACACAGGACACCATCACCATCAGTGAGCTGGGCAGGACCAGGACGTACCAAGTGCTGGCCATGCTGGACTTCAACAGTGACCGCAAGAGGATGTCTGTCCTGGGTGAGTGGAGGGTCTTGGAGCCCTCCAGGGGCCCTTCCATACCCAGCCCTACAAGGCATGGCACAGGGATGGCTGCAGGTGGCTCCAGCTGGCTCCAGGCTCCCGGTGATCATCCTGGCCATCCCTGTGGATTTGCTCACCTTGGGGAAGGCAGCCGAGAAGGGTTTGAGCAGCCAAGAGAGAGGAAGTAAATCCAGGGCTCAGAGAAGGTGTGTGAGGGACTGACAGTCCTTGAGGCTTGATCCTGCCTCGTGGTGTAGATCTGGGGATATTCCTGTGCTTCCTCTGGCCACGGGGAAAATCACCAGTGAGCCCCGCGGTGCCTTCTGGGGGCCAACACGGGCCATAGTGCAGGGACAGTGACGAGTGGGAGCCATCTCTGAGGGCACCTAAGGTGTCCTTCCCCTCCCTCCCTCCCTGCCAGTGCGAGACCCCCAGGGCAGCATCCGGCTGTACACCAAGGGCGCTGACACCGTCATCCTGGAGAGGCTGCGCGGGAGAGGGCCCAACGAGACCCTCACCGAGAGGGCGCTGGATGTGAGTCCCATACCCGCCTGGGGTGAAGGGACTGCTCTCCCTCCTTCTCTCCCTCCTCTCTCCCTCCTGCTCTCCCTCTGCTCTCCCTCCCTCTCTCCCTCCTGCTCCTCCTGCTCTCCATCCTGTTCTCCCTCCTGCTGACTTTGGGCTGAGCGTCCTGGAATCCCCTGCTGTTCTTTCTCCCTCTGGCTTGGGGATTTTGGTTCTTTCTTCCTTCTGCTCTGGGAGCCTCACCTGCACGTGGGACAGGGGGCAAGAGGGCATCGAATCCACCTTTGGAGTTCTGCATGGACCAGCTGCATCCAGGGATGCTCATGAGGATGCTGTAGGATGGGGGAAGGGAGTCAGAGCCCAGAGAGAGACCCCCAGGCGCTGGAGTGTCTCTGGCTGTGTCCATCGTGGCTGTCCTGGCGTGATGCCCTGGTCCTGTGAGGGTGGTCCTGGGGAGGGAGGAGAGCCCTGATGTGCCATCCCTGCAGCGCTTTGCAGAGGAGACCCTGAGGACGCTGTGCGTGGCCAGCAGGGAGGTGAGCGAGGCCGAGTTCCGCAGCTGGAGCCGGAGGCACCGCGAGGCCGCGGTGCTGCTGCAGGACCGGGCACGGGAGCTGGACAGGCTCTACGAGGAGATGGAGCAGAACCTGCAGGTGGGATGGGGCAGGGGCTCAGGAGGAGCTGTCTGTGCTCCAGAGGGCAGGAATGTGGGGTTTGGCTCTCTGGGATGAGGGCGTGAAGTGTCCAAGCCAACGCCCATCCCCAGGGTGGGAGGACAGGTGGAGCTCCCCACCAGGGGTGACTTTGTGACATGCCAGGTTGTGTCCGGCCCCAGCAAGGGCTGCTGGTTGGATCCAGGGGTAATTCCCACCTTTCCCACCTCCGTACCCTGCCCTGCCCCCTGCCATGACACCCACTCACCCCCCTGCAGCTGCTCGGGGCCACGGCCATCGAGGACAAGTTGCAGGACGGAGTCCCTGAGACCATCCAGCTGCTCAAACTGGGCAACATCAAAGTGTGGGTGCTGACGGGAGACAAACAAGGTCAGTGGGGGCAGCCCCAGACCCCAACACATTTCAGCCTCTCCCCTAACCAGGCCCAGAGAGGAGAGCGGCCTTGGGAGTGGGCAGGAACTGGGTTCTGCTGCTCCCTTTACTCTCCAATAGCAGCACATCCCAGAGACTGGGGGAAACTGAGGCAGGGGAAGCAGCTGCTGTTCACCAAGGGCTGCTGGAGCCGAGGGCTGGGGGCTGCCCTGGGCTCTGGGGCAGCACTGTGGGTCACTGACAGCTGGGGTGTTGCAGAGACCGCAATGAACATCGGCTACGCCTGCAGGCTGCTCACAGACGACATGGAGATCCTGGAGGAGAAGGAGGTCAGGTGAGGAACGGTGACCTCCTGGCTCAGGACACTGCTGTCCCTGCTGAGGACACTCGAGGGCAGAGGAACCAGGGCAGGGCAAGAAGAGATCAGCTCAGCCAGAGATGCTTCTCCTTCCCTGTCCCAGCCTGCATGCCCACGGTCCTCATCTGCTGATGCTTTCCCAGGCCTCCCCACCTGTTTCTGCCCTCACCTCACTCTCTTCCTTGGCAGGCTTTGACCAGAAAGGGTTTAAGCTTCTCTGCAGCCTCTAAACCACAGGGTCAGAGGCTGATGGCTGATATCAGTGAGCCCCATCTTCATCCCCCCTGTTCCCACCACAGTCCTACCTCCCTGGCTTTGAGATGACAAGGGGTCACTCCAGGTCTCACCAGCATGCCCAGTGTCCCCAGCTCAATTCCAACCCCACCTTTCCTTGCACAGTGAGATCCTCCAGGCTTACTGGGAGAGCAACAACAATCTCAGTGGCAATGGGGATGCCCCGTGCAGCCACCACCTCTCCCAGCAGCACCCAGAGCCTTCATGCCACATGAAGAGAGCCATCATCGTCACCGGGGACTTCCTGGTAAGGCACCACTTGGATGATCTTCTCTGCCCGATGGTTGTTTCTACCCTGGTGATGTCAAAGCCCTGGGTGGCACCAGCAGGTGTAGGACGTGATGCTCCTCCTGCCCAGAAGGTGGAAAAAGCCCTTTTGGGGCTGGGCAATGAAGAGTGGGGAGGGGAACAACCTTGCACGGATCATTTGGAGTTGGGGGGCTTTGACCACACCTGCCCAGTGTTCTGGGGTGACCCAGGCTGGGTAGAAATCACAGCCCTCACGGCCATGCTGGGACATACTGGTCCCATGGTCACAGTGCCTGCTGTGTGATGAACCTGGAGAAAACCAGAGTCACTTTTTTGGAGCATGTAAGAGCATTGTTGAGGAGCTGAGGGCTCTGACGCCCTGAGGGTGAGGTCCCAACCACGCGTGCTCTGCCCTAAGGACAAAATCCTCCACACGGGAGAGGTGCTGAAGGAGAAGAAGGGGTGGCCGTGGCGGTGGCTGCGCTGCGACGGGGCTGAGGGCTCGCAGGAGCTGGGAGCTCTGCTGGAGAAGGCCTTTGTGGACCTGGCCACCAGCTGCCAGGCCGTGATCTGCTGCAGGGTGACCCCCAAGCAGAAGGCCCTGGTGGTGCAGCTGGTGAAGAAGCACAAGAAGGCCGTCACGTTGGCCATTGGGGACGGGGCCAACGATGTCAACATGATTAAAAGTGAGGCTCGGGGCAGGGGGAGGTTGCGGTTCGGCCAGTGTGTCCCACTGGTGGTGGTGGTGCCCCATCTGCCATCTCCACCACCTCAGCCTCCCCTTTGGGCCGAGGAGCTGGGAGGGGAACCCCCAAACCAGTTCTCCACGTTGCTGTGCCGGGAGGGGAGCGAGAGGCACAGGACAGGGACCAGTGCAGGGTGGCTCACTTGCTTTTGGCATCTGGGGTGAACCTTGGTGAACCTTCAAGCCCCAACGCGGGCAGCTGGCAGAGCATCCCTGCCCCTCCCCAGCAGCCCTGACATGGGGCTGTGCTCTTGGCACGCCACGCCTGGAATATCCATGACATGGGATAGACGGGGTTATTCCCTTTGCCTGTCACTCCTGGATTCACCCTCTGCCCACAAGCCTGGGGACAACCCATGGGGAAATCAAGCCCCCAGCTGCCCCCAAAACCTCCCCACGTGTGTTTCCCACCCACAGCCGCAGACATCGGGGTGGGCATCAGCGGGCTGGAGGGGCTGCAGGCTGTGCAGTGCAGCGACTACGCCCTGGCCCAGTTCTCCTTCCTGCGGCGCCTGCTGCTCGTGCACGGCCGCTGGAGTTACCTGCGCATCTGCAAATTCCTCCGGTGCTTCTTCTACAAGACCTTTGCCGGCCTCATGGCCCAGGTGTGGTTCGCCTTCCACAGCGGATTCACAGCTCAGGTGAGGGATGCAGCCATCCCCAGGGGTCACATCCATCCCGCCTCCACACCAGTGCTGCAGCTCCCCCTGCTCAGGATGCCTTGTAGGGATCGTGCCTGGTACTGCCTGCAGGACACGTGTCCACAGCACCACCTCGGTCCCCTTTCTCCCTTGCCTTGTCCAATTCTTTGGGTTGCCTGGCTGAGATGGTTAACCTGGCTGGATTGGGAAAAGGACCCTGGGGAGATCTGGGATGTCCTTGTGAGCTGCAGCTCAGCCTTGGGCAGATGCAGGAAAAGATCCCAAGTGCATGGAGCTGGTTTCCTCCAAAATGGCAGCTTTTGTCCCAAGGTCCATCAGTGGGACTTGATCAGCCCTGGGTGGCTCCAGCTGCCATCTCCATCTGCAGCACAGCCCTACAGACAATGTGGGGCTGATGCCGAGCCTGGGGCAAATCCATGGGGATTCCCATGCTTGGATCTGAGTGTCCTGGGGCCTGGGCATCCTTTCTGAGTCTTCCCAAAGTACCTCTGAGCTCACAGCTTCTCCCTCTTCCCTTCCAGCCTCTGTATGAGGGCTGGTTCCTGGCACTCTACAACATCTTCTACACTGCCTACCCCGTGCTGTCCGTGGGCCTTCTGGAGCAGGTATGGCTTCGCTGGGCTCACCCGGCCCTGTGCCCTCCTCGGCAGGTGGGAATCAGCCTGGCAGTCACTGCAGCCCACCCGCACAGCCCTTTGTGCCAGGCCTTGGCAGTGCCAGCTCAGTGGGCACTGGGGCCTCACCGCCAGTGCTGGGGCGCCTGTTCCCCATCACCCCAGAGCCGCTGGGCAGAGGGACCCCCTGCCGCTCTCCCCGCGGGTGCGTGGGGTGGGGCGGCCCCATCCTGCTCCCCAGTCCCTGCATCCCCTCTGGGATGCTCTCCCGGCAGGATGTGAGTGCCAAGAAGAGCCTGGAGTTCCCCGAGCTCTACGTGGTCGGGCAGCAGGACGAGCTCTTCAATTACCGCGTGTTTGGGGTCACCCTCCTGCACGGGGTGGGCACCTCCCTCGCCAGCTTCTACATCACACTCTGGGCCTTCGAGGACCACGTTGGCACCAAGGCCGTGGGCGACTACGAGTCCTTCTCCGTCACAGTGGCCGTGTCAGCGCTGCTGTCGGTCCTCGTGGAGGTGAGCTCTGCTCTTCCCCATCCTGCCCCTCAGGAGAAGTTTAGGGTCTCCAGCCCCGGGCTCTGACACCATCCCCAGGGGCTTTATGGCTGGGGGATGATCTCCCTGGGATGGAGGAGGAATTTGGGACAAGTGGATGAATGGAAGAGGGTCACCACAGCTCCATCTGTGTGCTCTGCCCTCGTCCCTGCAGATCATCCTGGACACCAAGTTCTGGACAGTGTTGTCCTTCCTGATGGTCACAGCCAGCCTGCTGCTCTTCTGCCTCTTCTCCTTCCTGACCCAAAATGTTGATGCCTTCAGGATAGCCCCTGCCATCTTCCGCTTCCCAGGTGAGGGGCCCTGGGGATCCCTGTGGTCCTTCCTTTCCCCAGCCAGGGGAGCCCAGCCTGGCCTTGCTGCTATGAGCCCTTTCCCACCTTGTAGATCCTCTCCCCATCACCACTTCTCCATCTTGCTGTCTTGATTTTTGACTCCAGTTTAAGTGCCATCTCTTCTTTAGAGTCCCCAGCACCTTCCTGGGTGGGGGCCTGTCCCCCAACACTTGTCTCCTCTGTCCTCTCCCCCTTCCCCACTCAGACAGCACCCCCAGCTCCTTGTGTTGGCAGATGCCAGCCGGAATGCCCTGACCGACCCCTACGTCCTGCTCGTGGTCCTGCTGTCCCTGGTGGTGAACACCCTCCCCTCTCTCACTGTCCTGGCGTTCCGTGCCATCCTGGGCAGAACCACCATCCAGCAGGTGAGGGCTGGGGGGGCTGGGATGGGGGTGAGGAGGTCCAGCCTCCCTCCGGTCAGCATCTGGGACTGGTGATGGGAAGGGGGAGGTTCCCCAGGGAAGCCTGGACTGGAGTGCTGGGATGTGTGACCTCTCCTTGCTGGCCGCACTCATGACACTGGCACCCAACTCAGACTCCAGGGGCCTCTCCCCAGATTGTTCCATGGCCCAGCAGGGGGCCCTGGGCCAAAAGACCTGATCCAGCTCCTGGAGAGGGGCTGCTTTTGGCTGCAGCAGGGAAATGCCCTCCAGGACCCCCAGGAGGCTCTGGGGTCTGGTGCAGGTCCTGGTGCCACCCCAGCCTTGGTGGAGTTCATCCCCATCTGGGCTGTGGGTTACACCTTCAAAAGAGTCCCAGGTGGGAGCAGGGGTTGAGATTGTGCTCCAGAACTCCATGAGCTTTGCAGCCCCTGGGACAAATTCCTCATCCCATCATGGAAAATCAGGTCATGGTGGAGCTAGGATCCAAACCATGTCCTAGTGGAGGATGTCCTGGTGCTTACTGTGAGTCCCACCTTGGGGTGAGAGCTTGCCTGGGAGGTGTCCACAGCCTGGGTGGGAGCAGAGGCTGGAATTGTCCTCCAGAGCTCCATAAGCCTTGCAGTCCCCTGCAGAATCCCCACATTCCTCATCCCACCATGGAAAACCAGACTGTACTGGAGCCAGGAGCCAAACCATGTCCCAGTGGTGGTGCCCCTTCGCTTCCTTCATGTCCCCCCGGGGTGAGTGCTCTCCTGGGAGGTGTCCCCAGCCCTGATCTCCCTTGTCCTTGCAGAAGATCCACCTGAAGGCCAGGCGGGATCCGGAGCCCTCGGTGGAGCTGCGTTCCCACGTCCCCCGCGGCTCCTCCCGCCGCCGCTCCAGCTACGCCTTCTCCCACCAGGAGGGCTACGCCGGCCTCATCACCCGTGGGGACAGTCTGCGTGCCAGAGCCACCCGTGGCACCTCCCCGGGTCCCCTGTGCCCCGAGGGGACCCCGGCTGTGTCCTCCCTGCACTGCCCCTCCGTGTAGCTGCCCCGGCCATCAGCCTCCCACCTGCTGGGACAGGGCGGGAGCCTCAGGGCACGCACCTGGATGGTTCCCTCCTTAATGGGCCACCTTTTATCTTTTCTGATGCTTTCATAGCCCCTGTGGCTGCAGAGGGGCTGCCTCAGCCTGGGGGGGTCTTGCTGCCGGCGCTGAGCCCTGGGATGTGTCCTGCAGTGTCTCCATGTCCCCCACACTGAGCCCGTGGCCTTTGCACGACTCCGTACAGCTGTGAAGGTCACTGACCGCTGCCACCTGGCTTGTCCCCTCACCCCGTGCCCCCTGGCTGGCAGCCCAGGCCCCTTCCCTCTGCTGAGCCCTCAGAGCCGGGGCTTCCTCCTGTCTGAGGCTGATCCTGCCCCAGCTGGACCCACAAACAGCAGTGCTGCTGACCCACACTCGTTATCCACCTCTGAGTTAATTAAATGCCCCGATGCAGACCAGGCTGGGAGGTGTGTGCAGCCCCCCACCCCTGCTCACTGCCACCCTCGCCGGGGACTGAGCTGCAGTGGCTGCACAAAGAACCTCGTTCTGTGTTCCCCAGCAAGGGCTGGCTCGACCTGTGGCTTTTACGTCACAGAACAGGTCACAGAATCCCAGAGTGGTTTGGGTTGGAAGAGACCTTAAAGCTGATCCAGCTGCACCCCCTGCTGCGGTCAGGGTCCCCTTCCACTAGACCAGGAGGCTCAGACTTGAGCAGCGTAACTTTAAAATGCCCCCTAATTTCTGGAGGAAGAGCCAGGTACGATTGATGATTGATAGATTGATTGATTGATCATCTTCAGGTTTTTCTTCTCCAGCCAAACCAGCCTGGCTGCTGCAGCCTCTCCATCAGTCCCCACCATTCCCACCTCCTCACCTTTGCTGTCCCTGCACAAGGGGCAGGTGTCCTCTCTGTGCCGTGCCCCATCTCCACACCACTCCCCCAGGGCTGGTGTCCCCACCCTTGGGGACAGCTTGTGGCCACAGGCTCTGCAAAGCCCCAAAAAGTGCCTCTGGGGAGAGGGGGCAATGCAAGGGGGGCCATGGATCAGCTCTGCCCAGTGGGCACAGGGCACTCGTCCTGCAGAGCCACAGCTGCTGGAGAAGTTGTGTGAGAACAACTGACTGGTGGCTGGGTCACCTTTTTTATTGGTTTTGGTTTTTAATTAAAAGGACTTTAGCTTTTCTCTCCTCTACTGTGAATCTCTGCTACACCACGAAGGGTGAAGGCAGCACAGAAAGGTCCTGTGCTCCCTCGGTCTGTGCCACCAGCGCTTGTGCCGTGGCAAAAGGCACAGTAGGGCAAGAAATTTGGGTAAAAGATACATCATTAAACCAGCCACGGGGGCTTGGAGCTGCCTGCAGCACATGTGACTCGATGGGTTTGTTTAACAAGCGCTTTGGCCTCATCTGCACCGGGTTTGTGAGAATTAAAGTGTTTTCCTTGGGCTCTGGCCAGAAAGGCCTGGATGGTGCCAAGAAATAAAAGCCTTTCCTCTGGGAAAGCTCTCACTCCTGCAACTGCCAGGTGGAAAACAGGGGGAGAAACCTTTCCCAGCTTCCTGGGCATGATCCCCAAATCTGCGTCCTGGTGCTCCCAGGTTTGTGGGAGGATTGAGGTGGTTAAAGGGGGCACGGGGAGGGAACTGACCCCCCTCAGCACCACAGGACACCACGCACGCCAGGGTGAATGACTAGAAAATAATTTATTGAAGAAACAGAAAGCTGCAGAAATACAACACAGTCATGACCAGTTAGAGGATGAACAAATAGAGATTAATTTTTTTCTCTCTTTTAAAACCTGTTGACAGGCTGGAGTTAAGTTTCCTGATAACTTCCCCTGCATGAGTCATTGCAAAGAACAAGGAACAAACTCCAGAGCACATAGCACAGTTTGGATAAAGTGCCTGACACATAAGACTCTTTTTTATTTTATTTTTTTTTCTTTTTTAACGTTTGTAAATAGCTTAAACAAATATAGTTGCAAGACACAGAGGAGTAACAATTGCATTTCGCTGTAGAATAAAACCTATCCCGTGAGAGTAACAATGAAGCAGCAGCAAAAAAAAAATTAAATTAATTTAATTAGAAGGAAAAAGTAATTTAAGAACTCAGAGATGTGGCCCTCGGACTGTGTGGGATGAGGACGAGCATCACCTATTGCTATACGGAAAAATGAACAATGTTTTCTGGAGGAGGCTGGGCTGGCAGACCCGAGGCTGTCGGTTCTTCCTGGCCGGGCTGGATTATGTCTGACTTCCTTGTTTCCTTTAGAAATCGAAGAGGAAAAAGAAAAAAAAAAAAAAAAACAAACCAAGAAAACTGCAATTTTTTTTCCTTTGCATTTTTAATTTCCTCTCTTTAAAAACCCCAAACAAAGGTGTGAGAGGAGCTGGGTTCTGCATGGCAGCACTTGCAGGTGTCCTCTGAGACAAGGGAAAGGAGCTGGGGATGTGTGGTGGTGACAGGGACAGACGGACGGGGCAGCGACAACGCAACAGTGCCCAGTGCGGGCTGGGCAGAGAGGTAACGAGGGGCTGATGGTCTTCCCCACCCAATTTTGGAATGTTCAGGAAAAGGAGCGAGTGGTGATTTTTTTGGCAAAGCCGTTTCTTGGCTCCCACCCCACTCTGTGCCACTGTCCTGCTGGGTTGGTAGAGCAGGAAAAGCTCAGCTCTGGTTGTGCCAGAGTGGGGTGAAAATGGTTAAACCCCATCTGGGCCTCCCCAAGAGCCCACATTCCTGCTGCTTTCCCAGCGGGATGGGGATGGTGCTGCCCCACGGCCGGCGGGGGGGTCTCAAAGCATAAAAGCCATCGCTGGAAAACTTCTACCCAAGGAAGAGCTCGAGTGACCAGGGGGCATCACAGGTAATGAAATGACCCAAATCCCTGAAAACTTCCACAGTTCAAGTAGGAGACAGTGGCCAGGATGAACCAGTGGGAGATCCCAGGTCTCCTCCTCTTCCTCACCAATCACCTGCCCTCTGTCACCCTCAGAGGTGTTCCCGAGGCCCTGGCTTTGCTCCTGCTCCCCACAGCACAAAAATGCCCTTTGGGTGCAACCCTGGTCAAGAGAATTGTCTTTAGGAGCTCGGATTGTCATTACCTGCAGGAAAAAAAAAATCTTTGGTATCGTGGCAAGTTGCTCCTCAAGGCATTTTGGTTGGTGTGGGCAGCAGGCACGGCCAGAGCCGGCATGGGCAGTGCTCGGCTGATCCAGAGAGTCCTGCTGGGCTAAAGGACAGGGAAGAGGGCTCAGATCTTGGCTTCTCCAGGGTCTCCCAAGCCATCACTTCCCATGATGGAATCCAGCTGGTCTCTGTAAGGTCCAAGGACTTGTGGCTGCGGGTTGTATCCAAGCCTGGTCAGGTCTTGTGGTTGGGATCGTGGTCTTGGCCTTCAAGCGTCAGAGCTTCTGATGGTGGAAAAGGTCTCAGAGGAGGAAAAGGGACACGGGGGTGATGCAGAGCTCCCCGGAGGACAGGAGGGTGGGTCAGCAGATGAATGGTGCTGCTGGAACCAACATCATCTCCTCCTAAAACCCAGATCCTCAGGCAGTGGGTCCCAAAGTCTCCCACCACCACCTGGCACTGACCACCGCGGTGCTGGCCATGGAGGCGGCAGGGACATGGCACTGGACAAGAGCTGCAGACTGAAAACCTTCCTGCTTGGCTTTTGGGGGCCACGTTGGTGGGGCCCCAGGAAGGTGAGATCTCTTTCCTCACGGTGAGCTGAGCTCTGGGTCCACCTTGAGTGGTGAAGAGGTTGTAAAGGGCTGAGGAAGCAGCAGTTCCAGGTAAATGTTCCAGGGGTGGCACCACAGCCTCCTCCAGGGCCCCATCACCTTCCCAGCCTCCAAAGATGTGACTCCTTACGGCTCCTCTCCTCCTGTCTTTGAGAAAGAAGAGAAGGAAGAGCAGGGGGAGGATGGAGCAGGGTACACAGCCACTCAGGGGGTGAACTCTGGACATTTGCAGGAAGCTCCAAAGACCTTCCAAAGCCCTCTGAGACCAGCTGGGGGGTTGGGGTCCTCCAGGATGTCTTCCACTCCCTGGACCCTTCTTCCTCTTCTTCTCCTCCTCCCTCAGCCAGAGCAGGTGTGTCCGTGCAGAGCAAGAGCCCGGCTGTGTGGCACGGGGAGGTCTGGCAGGGACAGACACTGCTGGGAGGGCCTCTGACCCCAACCACATTCCTGGGGAGAAAGGGCCCAGAAATGGGTCACTCCAGCCCATGCCGGGGTCCAGCTGGGCCTGGATGCAGCAGCACCTTCAGCACCTCTTCCTGTGTGGGGCAGGGGCAGGGCTGTGAGGTCGTCCCAAGGATGGGGATTTGGGAGCATCACCTGGAGAGGTCTCAGCCCCGAGGGGGGTTTGGGGTGCCTGGGGCTGTTTCCCTTGTCTCAGAGCACACCAGGAGCCCTGTGGCTCTGCCAGCTCAGGTCGTGGTGGCTGATTGTCTCTCCTCCTCTTGTCTGCACTTGGGATTTGACCCACAGAGATGGATAAAGCAAAGAAAAACCCAACCAAAAAACACAAAAAGCCCAAACAAACAAACAAACAAAAAACCCAAACACAAAGCACAGTGAGGAGCCAGAGCCCAGGCTCTGCGGGGTGGGACGGGAGGGCACGGCAGGGCCCCGTGTCCCAGATTCCCTTACCCTGTTTGCTGGGCATGGGGCCAGGCCGTGCCCCCCGTCCTCCCCGGGGGTCCCCCGAGCAGCCCCCGCCTCCCCCCAGTTGCTGCCACGTGATTTTCAGGGTGAGGAGAGGAAGAAAAGAGGTGAAGGAAGAAACCGAGGGGATAAACGATGACTTTCCCATGGTAGTGAGTTGGAAAAAACTCATGATCCATGCAGAGAAATCTTCATCAACCAAAAACTTGTGGACAAAAAAAGCACAGTTTGTCCCCTCCCGCTCCCACCCGACCACCCCTCCCCGAATAATTATTACATTACTTCAAGAAAGAGTATATTTTTTTCATGCATAAATCAAATTCTCATCTTGTCTTTTTTTTTTCTTTTTTTTGTCTTCTTTAAATTACATTTGAACACAGAACACATATAATAAATACTCTTGTACGACATGACTCAGAGAAAAGTAACACATCTGAACGCAAAGGTATCGTCATCATTATTAGTTTTTCTTTTTTTTTCTTTTTTTTTTTAAAAGGACTTGTTTAAATATGAAATCTGTAAACTCCAAGGGTCCTTTTTTTTTTAAATCTTTCTCTCTCTCTTTCTCTCTCTCTCTTTCTCTCTCTTTTTTTTTTTAAATCGTGAAACTATCCAGCTTTCATTTCCTTAACATTCAATATGTCTCCCATTGAACGCATCAAAGAAATAAGAACATGCCGTCTTCTGCAAAATTATAATTTAACAGTATAAAGCTTCAAGTCACAAATTCCAAAAACTAGCTAAGTAATTTTTATTTTTTATCACATAAACTATACATTAAATATTTTGAGGTATTTCAGAGAACATTGTCAAAGGCTTGTAAGGTCTGTGCTGGGTGGAAAAGAAGGCTTTCTCCTGCATAGAGAACGTCTTTGGTATCACAAGCCAGGGGGGGACTGGGTAGGAGTGGGGTGGCGTGGCCAGGAGGTCGGGCAAGCCCTGGCCAAGGCAATAGAGAGGAGGGTGGACAGGGGGACAGGGAGGTGACAGGGTCTGGGGGGCTCTGCCTGGCCCTCTCAGGCTGCCCAGCAGGATGGAGGACCCAGATTGGGTTGCTCTCACCAGGGGGGTTAGAATCCTAGAATTACGGAATCCTGGAATCTCCTGGGTTGGAAGGAACCCACAAGGATCATCAAGTCCAGCTCTGGGCCCTGCACAGGACAACCCCAAGAATCCCACCAGGGTTGGCCCTGGGCAAGTTTGGTCCAACTCAAAGGAGTTGCCCTGGCCGGAGCCTGAACCAGGCAGGTACAACCCAACCCAAGTTTTCCCTAAACTGGACATTCTGGACATTCCTGGGGAAGAGCATCTTCTCTGGCAGGTCCTCCTGTTGCCTTTTGCTAAAGCCAAGGGGCAGAATGGAGCTGACCTGGCTGCACTGATCCCCCACAACGAGCCCAAAATGTCCCTTTGGGGACTTGGAAACAGTTCCTGCTGAAAGGTTCCACAGCTCCAAACCGTCCCCTAAAGGAAGAGTCTGGAGAAAGCCCAGGGTGAGGCTTCCCATCACTCCTGCCCGCATCTTTCCAAACAGCAATGCCACGAACTGTGCTACCAAAAGCGGGAACCGAAGCCCAAGTCTGAGCTGAGCGAGGGAAAAACACCCCAGGAGGGACCTCACTTTGTCACCTCAGGAGGAACTCACTTTGTCACCTTGTGAGGAAATCACTTTGTCACCTCGTGGGCTTCTGCAGGGTCCCGGCACAGAGAGTCTGGAGAAGGACATGGAGCAAAGCCTTTTCCCAGGAGCAGTGTCCCCAGACACCAGGTCTGTGCTCCAGGGCCAAGAGGGGCTGGATGGAGGCACCCTGGGGACCACGCCAGGCCGGGGGACACAGGGACATCTGACAGGGGGACATGCCCGGGAACCAGCACCTTTCCCACAGCGGGCGGCGAGGGGGATGTTTTCTCTTCAATTAGGACAAGGGTTGCATTTTTTCCTTCACCCCAACACCCAAAGACTACAAGAGCTGTCTGAATCTGTCCCCTTGGAGAGCTGAGGTAATCGTGAGTCTTTAGGATCAAAGCAGAGGAGCAAAGAAATGGCCACACACCTTTGGTACAAGAAAAAGGCACTCATCTACCACGCTGCCATCCCGGAGTCGCTCGCTTGCCTCCTCCCTCGCTCTCTGGGGACTCGACAGGGCTGGGGCTGGGGCTGGGGGTGGCCAGGGGCTCTCGGCTAGGGTGGGGGGCTCTCAGCTGGCCCGTCCATGGGGAGCAGGGAAAGTGGAGTTTCCAGCACAGACCAGACAAGGCAACAAAATCTTTGGTATCAGACGTGATTTTCAAATCACAAAAATTGAAAACTCAAGTGAGGTAGCCTTTAGTCTCGGGTTCTCACTAGAAATGTCTTTGCATCCTTGAGGGCCTGTGGCATTTACTCTTTTTCTTTTTTCTTTCTTTTTTTTTGTCTTTCTTTTCCTTTTTTTCCCATTTTTTTTGTTTTGTTTTGTTTTTTCCTGTGTATTTTTCACTTCCCAAACCAAGGCCCCCTTCCTGGCTTTTCAGCCCTTGAATACTACTCGATGGGGTTCAGGAATCCACCACCATCGTCACCACATCACGACAAGACAAGAAGAAACAACACCAGGGGAAAAAAATCAGTGGCGGGGAGCGGGGTCCTGGGGGGATGAGATTCGCTTTGCCGTTCGGTTTTGGGTTCTGGCTGGCACCTGCCCCTTCCCGCTTTTCCCCCTCTCCATCCCTCTCTCCCGCCCTCTCCTTCCAGCAGTACATTGGTTTAGTTTGGTGTGACCGTGTCCAGTGTGACACCCCCAACCCCTCCACCGCCCACCTACCCCGGGAGCTCTTTGGTTCAAGACGTCCTCTGCCCCCGCCGGTGACAGCGCCCGGCCAGGGCTTCGTGTGCAGGGGTTTCTTCCTTTCTCTCTTCATTCTTTTGTCCTTTCTTTCCTCTTTTTTTTGGGGGGTGCTTCTTTTTTTTTCTTGTTTTGGTTTTTTTTTTTTGGTGAACACATACCCTTTTCTTTTCTTTTTTTTCTCCTTCTTTTCAACAAGGTGCCTTCCTGTGACACAACTGATCACTCTCAAAGTAAAGTGAATCGAAGAAACCATAGCGCTAGAACACAGATGGTACTTTTTACCCGCATAAATTCAAGAGTGTCCCTTTTTTTTTTTTGGTTGATGGTTGGTTTTGGAGGATTTTTTTTTTTCCCCAAGTGGTGTGGGAGGAAGGGGACCTTGCCTCCCCCTCCATCCCCAAGCCTCTCCCAGCCCTTCCTTGTCCCCAGAGATACCTCCTGCTCCTCCCGAGGACAGCCCGGGCTGGCAAGGAGCCCTCGGGGGGCTGGGAGAGGGCTGATTGTAAGGGTTTGGCCTCGTGATTGCTTTTTTATATGGCACAAGTCACCATCGAGAGCTCGGAGGAGACGATCCTTTGAAGCTAAGTACCATTGCTCCAGAAATTTGGTTTAAGGCAGGCTGTTAATTGGCACAAAAAAAAAAAAATCTGGTGTCTTTTTGGTGAGTTGCCGGTTTTTGTTGAGCTTGTTTGGTTGTGGTTTCTGTTGTTATTCCTTTTCTTTGGGGTTGTTTTTTTCCCTTTCAATCTCTTCGGGGGGTTTTCCCCCTTCTCACACCCAGGGCTGGGTTTCGCCACCAGATCCCTCGGATTTTTCTTTTCCCACCATACACCGACGTTGGTTCCCAGGAGGGAATTTCTGTTGTTGTTGTTGTTGTTGGGTTTTTGGTTTTGCAATTTCTTTGGTAACAGAGATGAAGAGGGGGGACAGGAGGGGGCAATAGAGTGTGTCGAGGGGTGGATGGGGCGAGACACAAAGCCAACAAATCTGCTTCGTCTGTGTCCATTCCTCAGCCGAAAAGTGAACCAGAAATCCAGTGGTGAACGGTGGAGCCAGTCACCGGGAAAGATCAGATCCTTCGCTCCAAGCCTCTCCTCCCGTCTCCTTTCAAACAATTGTTATTTTTAAATACCCGATTTCTGTAGCTAAAATGTGCTTCTTTGACCTGCTTGGGCGCCAGGCGACGCAGAGCAGCCGGGGTCCCCTCGGGATGGGGGATGCTCGGGTCCCTGGAGGCAGGAAGGGACTCCTTTGCCATGGAGTTTCTCTGGGAGGCATCCAGGACCGGGGTGCTCTCGTGGGTCGGGGTGTGTGTGTGCATGAGGGGCCTGGGGTGTGGGTGATCCTGGGGAGTCCCAGGGGGGATCAGAGGAAGATGCCCGTAGAGGAAACACTACAGGAATGCCCTCAGCCAGGCTTTCCAAACCCTCAAGGGAGGGAAGCACCGTGTGGGGATGGCACAGAGGGTCTGGCTGCCCTGAGGATCCCACTGCACCTCATGGGGGGAAAAACCTTCAGCAGTCAGGGACCTGGCAGGAACCCGGGAGCCCTCCAGGCACACTGGGAGAATTTTCCCTGCTCAACCCCCTTTGAACCACAGCAGGTTTGGCCCTGGTTCAGTGGCGTTGTGCCAGAGCCGAGGTCACTTCTTGGATCACCCCCACCTTTACCCCTTCCCTACAGGAGCTGTAAGGGTGGCTGTGACAGAGACCAAGCTCGAGGGGTCAGGGTGGGCCCCTCTCCCCAGAGACCCTCGTGGGCAGGTGAAGACAAGGTTCTGTGATCCCCAGGGCCCAGGGATGCTTCCAAAGAGCACCTGGCTCCCTCTCTCCATCCCACGTCATCCCTCGCTCCACACGGGTTTCCTCTGAGCCCTCCTGGGGACGGAGCCGACCTGGTCACAAACCCTTCCCCTGCTCCACGAGCTGGCAGGAGGTGGCAGCAGGACGTGGCAGCAGGACGTGGCACAAGGCCCACGTCCATGGGTGACACCCAGCTGAGGGTTTGGGAGGCTGATGGACCTGCAGCACCCAAAGGCACCCACCCCGGTGGGCTGGGCCCTGCATGTGAGTCTGGGGTTGGCTTTGTCATGAGGAGGATGTCCAGGAAGGGGCAGGGAGGGCTGGGGGACATCATGCTTTGGAGAAAGTGCTTGTAGAAGAAGAGGGGACTCCGGGGTTGGTGCCTGGCTCCTCCTGCCAGCGGTTCATGCACCGCCGGCGGGCGTTCATGAAGAAGTTGCTGACGGTGGTGAGCTCCAGGCCCAGCTGCTGGGAGATGGTGATCTGCATTTCTTTGGAGGGACGCTTGTTCTCCTTGAAGATGGCGATCAGGGTGCGGCGCTGGAGGTCTGTGAAGACCAGGCGCTGCTTCTTGGGCTGCAGGCTCCTGTCCTTCTGCTGCTCCTGCTCCTTGCGTTTGCAAGCTGGAGACGGTCAAAAGAGAGAACAGGGCCATTAACTGGGGCTCACCACCCTGGCCCGCTTGCAGGTTGCCTGGCTGCCTCCCAAAATCCAGGCCCTTCCCTCCGGTAAACTTGCTGGCTCATCGCCCACCACTCCCTGGGCTGCCTCCCTCCTCTTCCTCCCTGAGTGTCTGCAGAGATCAGTGTGACAAAAGCCTGGGGAAAGCCCAGAAAAAGCCCGGCATCTCCAGCTGACCCTGGGACTAGAGACTGAGGAAACTCCTGGACTGCTCTGCTTCCACAGTCTGGCTGTTGGGATCCATCCCGAAATTTTGGGGATTATCCGTCAGCCTCCCTCCCTTGCTGCACTCTGGCCTCACCTCCTCACCACCTCTGTGGATCTCTCTGGAGGACTCAGGGAACCTCGGGGTGTTTCTTGGCCACCACACCCAGCTGCCAGCTCGGAAATGCAGGGAAGAGCTGGGAACAGGGACGTTATGGAAAGGTTGATGGACCTGCAGCACCCAAAAGCACCCACCCCAGTGGGCTGGGCCCTGCATGTGAGTCTGGGGTTGGCTTTGTCATGAGGGGGATGTCCAGGAAGGGGCCACCTCCGTGTCCCATTGGAATGCCCGATCATGGATCCACCTGCTCTGGAAAGGGGTTTTCCTGCCTGAGTCACTTGAGGCTCCAGGAAGTTCTGCCTCCCCTGTGTGCCTTTGCTACCGGATCCTCTGGCACTGTGTCAGCACTGAATTAAAAGCCTTCCCTACAGGTTTGGCTTGAGCCAAGGGTCAGGACAGAGGGGCTGTCAGGTGGGGAAGGGCAGGGAGAGCCAGGAAAGCCCCCCTGACCCCACCACACTGCAGGAGGGCAGGGAGGGGGGTGAGTATACACCTCCTGATAAATATGTAAATTTTAATTGCGGGAATATCGAGAGCACTGTTGGTGGAAGAGGTGAGACAAAGAGACCTTTGGTATGGTATTTTCCTAGAAAATTGCAGAATGGTGGAGGTGGCTGATCCAGTCCCTGCTCAGAGCAGGGCTGACCCTGAAGCTGTCAAGGTTCAATCAGGGTGCTCAGGGACTTGGCTGCTCGGGACTCAACCAGACATGGGTGGGCACTGCAGGAACCTGAGCTGCCATGGGCAAGGCAGGGCATGGATCTGACCCTACAGGGCTGGGACAAGGCATTTCCTCCTGGGAAGCTCAGAAAAGAGCGGGTAAACCATGGGCTAAAGACTTCCCAAAAGAAATCCTACCCTTGCCCGGGGCAGCAGAACTTTTTAGCCTTTGGGGTTTCTTGGTTCAGATCTTCCGAAGGATTTTGCAAGGAGGGCACAGGTCCTTTGAGATATTTGCTGTCTGGGTGGCGGATTTCAATTTGCTTCTCTCAGGCACTTCCAGGAGCCTCTCTGACCTGAAGGGCTGCAAGCAAGTTCCAAGCTCCAAGCACAGCCCTTGGAGGGGCCAGAGGTTAAGGCTGAAATGCCACAGGGATGGGGCAACATGGGACAGGAACTCCCCTCGGGCTAAATAACCTTCCTGCTCTCCAAACACACCTCTACAGCCAGGACAAGGGAAAGGGAAAGGCAGCGTGTAGCCTAGGAGTAATGGAGGCTGTCTGAAGGTTCTTCCTCACTAGAAAACAAGCAAGATCTTCCTCCTATTCTCCCTCAGCTGGCCTCCACTACAAGCCCTCTTCACAACACCTTGAACTAAGAGAGAGGGATGACATCCACCCCGTGCACCCAGAGCTGGGGACACCTAGAGCTCAGTGAAGCAGACCATTCATCCAGCAGGTGCAGCCCCGTGTCCCAGCTGCTGGGCTCAGTCCTGGCCCTGTCCCCCCCCACCCGCTGCCGGGAGCCACCGGTTCTGCTCCCGCTGGGGTGGGGGACAGCAGGCACCGAGCTTGGCACAACCAACCACACCCAGACCAAATCAGCCGTCCCTGGCAAAGGCAGTGCAGAACCTTGCCCGCCCCTTCTCCCCCCAGGCAGGTTTGGCTGCACACCACCGCCCGCAGGGACAAAGGCACGCTCGGAGTGATGCCGGGAGACCCTGTCCCAGGGGTACCTTACTCAAACAGCCAGCAGAGAATGTGGAAACCTACCCTATGACCATCAGATGCTTGCAAAAAGAACAAACAAAAAAAGCCTTTATAGAAAATTTGACTTTTTTCCAGACATGAATTAAAAAAAAAAAAAGACCCCCCCCAAGCTCCCCCCCAAGCCAAACAACAAACAGAACAGTTCCCCCCACACTGTGCGTGCACATTTGGAGCAGCCCCTGTGAGCCCCTCACCCGCCCTCCCCACGCCCTCCCGGCACCCCCGGCATGCTCAGCTCCTCCTGTGTCCGTGGTGGGCTCCTCACACTCCACGAGCACGGCCCCCCCTCCACAGGGACAGCACTCGGAGTGTCTCTCTCTACACCAGGGACACACAAACCTGTGCAGGTGTGTGCAAACAGCCCCACGCCCCCACGGGACCTGTGGATTCGGCCCAGCTCTCACCCTGGCAAAGCCACTGGGATCCAGGCTGTCCTCTTGCTCTCCTGCCTGTTGGCACCCACTCCCAGCACAGCCAGCCCAAGATCCAGCGTTCCAGCTTTCCAACCTCACATCCCAACCCTCCATTCAATTTTTAGGAGTGATTATTACAAACCAGTCTCCCATTAATAACTCCAAGCTCCAAGGCAAACACAAACCATCAGGGGACTCGCTGGTAAAACTGGGCTCCAGCAGTAAAACTGGTGCTTAGACACAGGTGACATCCTGCTTCACACCCCAAATCTCCCTGTTATTTTGGGTTATTTTTGCCCTGCAACGCTGCCAGCGGCCTCATCCCACATTTCCTGTGCTCGTTTGTTTATTTATTAATTTCTCTTTCTGCTGACGCAGCCCCACACCCCTCTCCCCCAGCTCAATCTAATTACAGCTCCGCACAGCAGAGATCGATAGTGACGCTGCTCAGATCTATTTACGGCGGCCACCAACCCCCCAGCGGAGGCTCCTGTTCCTATTCCCCATCCCCTGGGCGCTGCTTTCCCAGGCAGGCTGTCCCCACGTCCCCGCTGCCAGCCCGGGGAGAGGGGCAGCCAGGGACAGGGCTCTGACTCCCACCCATATCAGCCTTGGGTGAGGTGTTCTCTTTGTGCTTCGAAATCCCTTTTTCCCCAAGTCCTAAGATCCAAACAACCCAACACCGGCTTAATGTTGTTTTTCTGTCACGTCCTTCCCGGCTCTCTGTGTTCCTTGGGAATGGGGACTTCTTCCCACCTCTGCCCCTGCACCAACTCCTCAAAGTACAGGGTTTATTCCCTGGCTTGTCCTGCTCCTCCTGGGGCACAGAAGACCCTGGCAGTACCAGGACCAATAGTGGGAGAGATGGATTGAGGCCTCCCGCGGCCACGGGGATGCTCTGTTGGCCAGTGAGGGGTTGGGCTCACCCACACCGGGGGGTTTCTCCTCCCTCCATCTCTCCCCAGCTCACTTCACGCCCTCCAAAAGCAGCCAACGAGCCCACGAGTGACAAAGAGGGGACGCCAGACTCAGTGGGACAGGGTGACAGCACAGATCCTTCCACACACCAGGCATGCAATCCAAACAATATCCCATCCCTAAGGCAGCTGACCTGGCTGCAGAAAAAACACAGGGAGCAAAGGCAAGGAGGAACCTCAGGGAGGGGAAGCAGGAGGAAAGGCCTCCAAAAGCAGAGGCATCCCACGCGTTTTCCCGGCGGACTCTGCCGAGGGTTTCTGCCTCCCTGGAGCCTGATGTCAGAGGCAGCGCGTTTTCCTTGACTTAACCTTGACAGCTCCAAGCGAAATATCTCCCAAATCATTTCAGAAGGGACATAATAGAGACAATCAAATGGCTGCTGTTCAGGAGCTGCGATTATGCCTCGCAGCGTGAACCCCGCGAAGCATTTAACTAATACCTGATGGCTCTGCCGGCTCTCGCAGCCCGCCAGTCCCTGTTCCTCTATTATACCCGCAAACCTCTGTTTTTCGGCCCCAGCGTGCTCTCCCTCTCCATTCACTTGCAATACAACCTGTAATTTTCTGCCCACTTTGCTTAAGTGCTGGTGATTTGTTGGAATCACAAAAGACAGCCAGGGGCTTTCAGAGCCAGCGTGCCGGCTGTAAGCAAGGTTAGGGGGAAAAAAACCCACACAAAACCCACCAGTTTCTCTATTTTTCTCCTTGTCAAATCCTCTCCCAGGGGTGGAAGGCGACCAAGGAGCATTTATGGGCTCAGAGGGAGGTGGAGGAAGGGATGGAGAGGGGGAACCTGGATGTGGTTGGCCGGGTCGGGACAGGTTTCCCTGGTGCAAAGGTGGGACAGGCTCATTCCACTGGTGGGCACTGGGTGGGAAATGGCCCTGAGCAAAGATGGCTTCTCTCCATGCTTTCAGGATGGGTCCAGACCCTGGACTGCCTCAGTTTCCCTCTCTCCTTGATGGGGCAGAGGAACTCTGAAAGGAGGTTGTAGCCAGGTGGGGATCAGTCTCTTCTCCCGAGTAACAAAGGACAGGACAGGAGGAAATGACCTCAAGTTGCACCAGGAAAGGTTTAGATTGGATATTAGGGAAAACTTCCTCATGGAAGGGGTTGTCAAGCCCCGGCACAGGCTGCCCAGGGAAATGGTGGAGTTACCATCCCGGGAAGCGTGGATGTGGCACCTGGGGACATGTTTTGGTGGTGACCATGGTGGTGGTGCTGGGCTGATGGTTGGACTTGATCCAAAAGGTCTTCTCCAGCCTTAACGATTCCATGGGTCTGTGATGACACTCCCTTTCCCAGAGAAGGGGGCTGGGTGTGCAGTTGTGTTTTGGGTGTTTCTGGTCCAGCCCCCACCCTGCTGTTCTGGAAGGTTTTGGGAGCTGCAGCTCTGAGCAAACAGGGGTGAGCCCAGTGCCTCTCACTGGGTCTGATCCTGAGCTGAATTAACCTCATGGTATCTGCTCCTCGAAAGTTGGAGCAGAGTCTGGAGCAGAGATCAGGGAGCATTATCTACAAAACAGAAATCTTTGGTCCCCAGGGGGGCTGGCCGGGTGCTGGGACAACTGTGAGAGGTTGGTTTGACTTCTCTTTGCATTGTAGGAAAAGAGCCCCAAGAGATTTGCCACAAATTGGTGTCTCCAGCAGAAATTCAGATCTCCCGTTGGGAAGACACAGTGCTGGCAGGACAGTCAGCAGTGTACAACACAGGAAAAGTGCTCAAAAAACAACCCCCAACTTTCTTTTGGCCTTTTTTTGGTTTTTTTTGCTGAAACCCCATTTGATTCCAAACACGGACGAACACCCAGGCAAAGGGGATGTGGTGTCAACCACGGAATGACTGGAGCAGAGCCTGCCCTGCAGTGCCCATTACTGGGATCCCCCAGATTTCAGCAGCACGTGATTAAAAAAGCACCTTCTGGGCTCCAAAACCCAGGGGCAGTTTTGAGTGCCATAGTCCCACAGCATCTGACAGCTCTGAGCCACCCCGGCGTGAGAAAAGAGACCAGAGGCCATTCAGAGACGTGGTCAGGAGCTGTGATGTGTCTGCAGAGCCTCACAGTCCTGCTGGGTGGGAATGGCACGGCCCAGCCAGAGCTGCCAGCCCCACACGTGTCCCTGTGCCACGTGTCCCCGCCTCGGTGGGGACAGGCTTCCCTGCTGGTGTCCCTGGGAGCTCGGGAGGATGAGGAGAGCCCCTGGTCATTGGTATGCAGCCAGCGCTGCAGGGTGAGCCGCTTCCCCGGGCCCAGCAAATTAAATCTTCCTGTGAATGCTGCAAATGAGGAGATGAGATGAGACAAAGTGCTGCCGCCTGCGCTTCCCTTCCCTTCCCACGCCGAGGGTTTCGGTGGCTCGCTCCAGGGAGCAGCTCTGATCCACTCGGACGGGGCTGTGAGGCTCCACCAGCCGCCCACACCGACCACCCTGCATATTCCCCACAGCCCAGGGGCTTCCAGGGGTTGGCAGCTGGAGGGGAGGGACCGGAAAGGGAAGCACAAGCCCTCCGTCCTCTGCTCGGCTGACAATGGTCCTTCCCGAGATGGGGGCCCCATCTCTTCCTGATTTGGGATCAGCAGAGGCTGGGGGAGACCGGCAGAGCTGCCCCAACAAAGAACAGAGGCCCCAGGACACCTCGTTTCCTCTCTTGCGCTTCTCCAGCTTGGCCTTTTTCCATGGGTGGCATTTGCAGGTTTCCCAGCACTGAAGCAGACGGGTTTGTCTGGTCTGAGGGCAGGTGAAGGGACACAAAGGAGCTGTGGTAGCTGCAGCCATGTTTGGCTCCATCCCTCCACATTTGCCCTGGTTTTATTCTTCTCCTTTCCAGGTGAGCTGTTCCCGGCCCTGGTGGCAGCCACCAAACCCCTCTCAGGGACACTGAAACAGTTTCACATGACTTGAAAAGGTGAGTTTGTTGTTAAAAGCATTTCCTTTCTGCAGAGGTTTCATTTTTCACTTGCTTTTCCAGAGACCTTTCTAAAGGGAGACCTAGAGCCCCTCTCTGCTCTCCCCAGCACCCAGGGGAGCTCTGCTGGAAAGTCACTTCCCCCACTTGTCCTATTTCCTCCCTTTCCAGGCCTTTTGTTGGACCAGGATCGGCGGCTGCTATTGTTCCAGTGGAGACCACGGCCATCAGGAGCTGCTCGGTGCTGCCTGGGACTGGACCAGCTGCCTGGTGCGAGGCAGGGCCGGACACGGGAGCCCTGGGAGTGCTCCCGGCTGCTGGGTTCTCCTCACTCCTCTCGCGAGTCACCACCACTTACTGTGACGAGAGCAAATTGGTGCTAATGAAGTGCCGGAGTCAGGCAGCAGCCGGCAGCGCCCGGAGGGATGGCAGCGGCAGCAGGGGATGAGGTGGGGGTGCAGCTGGAAAACCTCCATGCCCTGAAATAAGTTTTCGTTGGAGTCAGCGGGACTTGCTGGTGCTCAGCTTTGGTGCAAGAGCCCCCGCTACAGAATCCGGGGGGAAAGGGGACTTTGGCGTTTGATTTGTGGCACAGTTGTGGGGATGGGGTGTTGGGTTGGACATCAGGGAAAGGTTCTTCCCGCAGAGGGTGCTGGGCACTGACCAGGCTCCCCAGGGACTGGGCACGGCCCCAAGGCTGCCAGAGCTCCAGGAGCCTTTGGACAACGCTCCCAGGGATGCACAGGGTGGGATTGTTGGGGTGTCTGTGCAGGGCCAGGGGTTGGACTGATGATCCTTGTGGGTCCCTTCCAGCTCAGGATATTCCAGGATTCTGTGATTCTATGAGAATGCAGTAATGCTGGGCAAGGAGCCTGTGATGGGAGTCAGGGGTGACATCCCTGTGACACTCGTGGCTGAGGGTCCTGTGCATTCCAACTCCTGTGCATTCCACTCTGTCCTCGCTCCTTCGTGTAGGAAAGGAGCAGCCAGGATCTCCCTTTGGCATCAGCACAGGCTCGGTGATTCCCAGCAGCCTCCAGCAGCTCCCGGACCTGGAAATCTGAGCAGGGAGGATGAAGAAGTTCAGCATCGATGACACATCTTTCCTTGGAGTGTGTGATGCTCCTGATCTGTCTCAGCAGAGATGGTGTCCAGAGAGGGGCCAGAGCTGTCCTCAGCCATGGAACATGTGCAGAGAGAGGGAAAAAGCAGTGAGGAAAAGTTTCCTGATTAAATCTGGTCCTGGGTGGATTTATCAGGTGTGAGATGGGAAGGTCCCTCGGGGTTTGGCCGAGTCAATTCTCAGCTGGCTGCTGGATTTCTTCCTCTGTGGTGCCATGAAAACCAGGACAGTCTGTAATCCTCCGGGCTGAGGTGTCCAAGGTTTGTGTCTCCAGGACCCCTGAAGGCTGCTGCGATGATCTGCACAGGGATATTGGCTGCTCCAGGTTATCCCTTAGCTCCAGCAGCTCATGGCAGGAGGGAACACCCTGACTGGAGCCGTTCCAAGGTGTGAGGCCCCACTCCAGGAGGCCCTCGGGCTCTCAAGGCAATTTACAGACCTCTGTCAGTGGATGCTACAGCCCGGCTTTGATGTGACCCCAAATCCTGGGTGTTCCCACCTGGCATAGAGCTGGCCAGGGCTGCAGCCAGAGCAGGTGCCTGGTGCCCAGCCTGGCCTCCACACACCGAGCTGGGTTCTGGGCAATCCCAGCCCTGAGCACAGGCTGGGAGCTGAACTCATGGAGAGCAACCGTGGGGAGAAGGACTTGAGTGAGAAGCTCAACAAGCCCCAGCCACGGGCACTGGCTCTCAGAAACCCCCCGTGCCCTGGGCTGATCCCCGAGTGTGGGCAGCAGGGGAGGGGGGATTCTGCCTCTCTGCCCCCTCAGGTGAGACCCCACCTGCAGAGCTGCCTCCAGCCCTGGGGAACAACATCAGGAGGACGTGGAGCTGCTGGAGAGAGTCCAGAGGAGGCCATGGAGATGCTCCAAGGGCTGGAGCCCCTCTGCTCTGGAGCCAGGCTGGGAGAGCTGGGGGTGTTCACCTGGAGAAGAGAAGGCTCCAGGGAGAGCTCAGAGCCCCTTCCAGGGCCTAAAGGGGCTCCAGGAGAGCTGGAGAGGGACTTGGGACAAGGGATGGAGGGACAGGACACAGGGAATGGCTTCCCACTGCCAGAGGGCAGGGTTAGATGGGATATTGGGAAGGAATTGTTCCCTGTGAGGGTGCTGAGGCCCTGGCACAGGTTTCCCAGGGCAGCTGTGGCTGCCCCATCCCTGGCAGTGTCCAAGGCCAGTTTGGACACGGCGCGGAGCACCCTGGGATAGTGGGAGGTGTCCCTGCCCATGGCAGGGGGAGGGATGGGATGGGCTTTAAGGTCCCTTCCCACCCAAAACACTCTAGGGTTCTGTGACAGCAGCGGGGACAGGACCCTGTTCTGCTGCTCGGGGCTGGGGGTGGCCCCGTGCGGTCTCGCCGTGGCCCCTGAGGTGTGTCCCCTTCTCACCCCCAGGGTGACACCGGCCTCCCCCCACACGAGGGATGAGGGGGGTCCCAGCCCCGAGAAGGTCCCAGCCCGCCCCCCCCCCGCCATTTCGGAGCGCCGGTCCCGCCCGGCCCCCCCGCAGGCGGGGAATGGTTTGTTCCGCCCCCGCCCCCTCGCAGCCGCTCTGGGCCGTCCCCGCCGCGCTGGCGCCCCCCTGCGGATGGCTGGGCGCACGCCCCCCGGGGCGGGGGCAGTGGTACCGCCCGCCACGCCCCCTCCGCTGCCCAATGGACCGGCCCTTCCTCTCCCCCCGCGCTCAGCGCCATGGGCCGGTCCAGCCGCCCCGCGCACGCAGAGTGGAGCGGTCCACCCGCGTGCCACGGGGGGGAACGGGATGGGCATTCCCAGGAGCCGCGGGAATCGCACTGCCCGGGCCGGGTGCAGGGCAGGAAAGATTCGTGTGCCCCATCACGGCACATTAGTGCTCCATCACAGCCCATCAAAGCCCCCATCGCTGCCCCATCACTGCCCCACTGCTTCATCACAGCCCATCAATGCCTCCATCGCTGCTCCATCACTGCCCCACCGCTGCCCCACCGCTCCATC